>CAIGRL010068318.1:0-13377 GCA_903798325.1 Fraxinus xanthoxyloides | reverse complement strand
CTATATTATGCATTCAATACTTAAAAAAATACTATGAAAAAACGAAAATAAATATATTTTTTTAGAACGCTAATATTACCTCCGTAATCACATGCACAGACAACAAACTAGTATTTCTAAATTTAAATCTAGTTATAGTAATTATTAAAGAATAAAGGTCGTAATGGAACCTTTTTTGAAGTCAAGGTTGTCTGTCCCGTTTCCTTAAAAAATATTTTCTGCTCTTCCACCAAATTCAATTCAAAACCTTGACTCGATTACTCCATGATTATAAAGCACAACTAAATATAGAAAAGAAATTTATTCGTATACAGATTACGGCATTCATTATGAGTTCGATGGAGATGGAGATGGAGACTAGTACAGCAACTGTCAGAGAAGAGGATGAGAAAAAACCAGAAATTGATTTGAATGAAAACAAGCTAGGAAATGATAATTTGAAGAATTTAATGAAGAAGAAGAAAAAGAGCAAGTTTAATTTTATTCCCAAGTTGGGTTGTATGAAATTGAATGACGAATTAGCGGCTGTGGAGGAGAAACCCAACGTTGACGGAAGTTTTGACGTCGAAGCTGGTAGCGATCAGAAGACTTGCGAGCCGAATCACCTTATTGTTATGGTTAACGGAATTATTGGCAGGTTAATTTATATTAGTGATACTAATTATAATATGATCTATGATTTGATGCACTGAATCTGGATAGTGGAATGATGAAAATTCGGATACAAAATATTTATGTAGTTATTAGTTACTAATTATTGTTTTACTTTACATTTTTGCAGTGCTCAAAATTGGAGATATGCCGCCAAACAATTTGTCAGGGCCTATCCTAGCGATGTTGTCGTACACTGTAAATTCTATCTTCACCATTTTTTATTTTTATTTTTTTCTGTTCAGATTTATGTTTTGAGTTTATATTCTTTGTTTATTATTAATACCACGAAATGTGTAGGCTCTATTGAAGATCCAAATCATACTTCTTTTTCAGTCAGGAAAATATTGTTGATCTATTAGGGTAAATGATGGATTCTAAAAGATAACATTTTAAATGAAGGTTAATTACATACATGAAAATTTGTGTTTCTAGTTGCCATGACGTTTTTACCCAATATACATGGAGTAAGGATCAAGTATTTTGTGACAATATGAACTGGGAATTTGTTTTATGTTTGTTCTATAGCTTAACAAACTGAAGATGGATACTTCCCTACTGAATTGAGAATGATTAGGATTGGAACTAGAATTTCACTTATTGAGCATATATTAACTTTAACAAGAGTAAAAGAAGCGTACTATGAGCCAACCATTTTTTTCCGACTTCACCAGTGCTTCTTCTGGTTGCACAACGGAGGCAGATACTAGTCACTGCCGCTGCAGGGTCGGAGGGAAATCACGTGGCTTGGTAAGCCACGTCAGGTGAATGACAGAAGAAAGTGGCATAGATATTCATTTAAAGTACTCACTAGCAAGTACTTTTTGTATTAACACAAGCATTGAACTAAAACAATTCTTGGTAGGATGATACAGTTAGACTCTTAAATGCATACTTTACACTTACCAGCTCACTTTAATGCTTGTGAATTGCACTTGATGTCGAATTTCCCTTTCAAGTGTACTGGGTTATGTGTTTAAATTTCATGGTTAATAATTCTACTAAAATTAGAATTGTTGCATCGAATATATATCTGAGATGGTTTAGGCTTGGGGCTCTAAAGTTGTATTCCTAAGCTGCTTTGAGAATGGTCATTCAATATCAATACGTGATCATGATCATGATTTCAGTAAGTTTTTTATAAATAAGAAGGAAACTGTCAACGGTTTCATGTCAAATATTTTGAATAGATTTCAAGAAGAAACTCGAAATAAGACTAATTCCACCTTACGTTCACATGATCACATCCAAAACAAGTTTGAGGTATCTTCCTGAATAAAGCTTCTCTGTTTTCCTGAAATGTTTCTTTACATTTTGATTTGCCTATCATTACATCTATACTTAACATATGAAAGCATCATAAAAACCAAGTCTAAAAATATATAACTTTCTGTTCTTACAAAAACTGTTATACATAAAACCTGATCACATTCCTGGTAGTTGTAATTGTATGTTCTAAAGCATTGCACGCTGCAGACATAATGAACGCTGAATTTAAATCAGAACATAAATTTGATCTAACTTGCTAGTTTCTATATTGAAACCAAACACATAAGTTAATTTATAGGGAAAAGATCCTGTCATTTATAGAATTGCAATATCTTTCTGCAACAAATAAATTACACTTTCTTCCATGTTGCTAAATCACTTTCATATTGTTGTATCAAATGGAAACAACTATGCAACCTTCAATGATGTAGCTCAAGCTGTCAACAATAGTAAACTTGTGGACTGCCCAATGAATGTTTCGGAAATCATCATATTTGCAAGAAACAGTTGAAGCTTATGAATTTTTCTACATTTTATATTAGCTGAAGTCAAATGGCTTTAAATGTTGACATGAATTACTTTTATTTAATGTCCTATGTCCAGGCAGTGAATCTAATTCTTCAACGTTGACATTTGATGGTGTCGATGTAATGGGAACGAGATTAGCTAACGAGGTTTGTGATGCCTTTTCCAATAATAATAAACCGTTCACTTACCTCCTGCATTATGTAGGACTAACTGTTCTCTTGATTGCTGTCTTGTGTTTGGAATTAATACTAGTCATTCAAATATTTCACTACGATTTGAATCAAATTCTTCTGTAAGATGGAGATTAGAGTATTTTTCCCTTTTGAAATTTCAGGTGATTTCTGTTGTAGACCGCCATCCAAATCTTCAAAAGATTTCTTTTGTAGGTCACTCACTTGGTGGCCTAATCGCAAGATATGCGATTGCTAGGCTTTATCAACAAGATTTTTCAAGAAAGCTTGGTGAAGAAAATGGCAAGTGTCAAGGGGAGTCTAACAGATCATTTGTAGAAGAGAAATGTAAAGACAGAATTGCTGGACTTGAACCTGTGAACTTCATTACCTTTGCAACACCACACCTTGGATCAAGGGGGCATAAACAGGTTATTGAATTTGTTAAACGCAGATTGCTTTCTCTATTGATGATGCATTGCTGAGATCTTGGAAAAATGTTCTCTTTAGTTCCTATTGTAAAGCAATTTATTAATGATCATTAAATAATCTGTAGCCAAAAAGAAGATATTTTTCTTAATTTTGTTATGGCACCTCATCTTTAAAATGTCCGATCATGGTCTTAGTTAATAGCTGTTCGAGGAAGTTGGCAGAATACAGTAACAAGTACAGCGTTTCCTCATTGTTCTTCATGGGTCTCTTGATAATGTATTAGATTGAAAATTGAGATGTACGCATCTTTCTTTCCTTTTTTATTATCTAGTAAGAAGAAAAACCCTAGAAAAATATGCTTTTACTTGTACAATTTATTTAGTATGGAAGTAGTCAATGTCCCACACCTTAACTATAATCAATTGAAAGTGATCTTAGTTTTATTTCATATGCTTAGGATTAGAGGGGTCATCTCTCTTTTTTATGTATAATTTGGATAGATGTAAGTCACTGACGTGTTACTTTCCTGATAGGTTTGAGCTGTGTAAAGAACCCTTTAATATTGTGTCTGCAATAGGCACTTGAAAATGCATGCTCTAGTGTTCTACTTTTCCAGTTTTGGTTTTTCTAAACATGGGAATTGATGATCATCTCTCCATTTTTTTCTTTTTCCTAGAACTGATGTATCCTATCTTGTTTGATTTTTTTCACTTAGAAATGGAAAATGGTTAATTCATCTTTGGTTACTTTTCTCTGAAACTGTTATCGCTAATGCAACCATTAGCTGCTCAATTATCCCAATATGACCAATGTGGTCTTGCATTCAGGGTTAATTTGTTTTTACAAGTTAGTAGTCTTGCAGGTACCGGTGTTCTGTGGGCTTTACAGCATGGAGAAAATAGCATCACATGCGTCTTGGATACTTGGAAGAACTGGAAAACATCTATTCTTGACTGATAGTGATGATGGAAAATCTCCTCTTTTGCTTCAGATGGTCAATGACTCTGAAGATCTTAAATTTATGTGTGTTATCATGAATTCATTATACTTTTTATCTTTTAACAAATGCAAATTTAACTGGTCAAATCTTTTGCATTCTGGATTCTTGTGCAGATCCGCTTTGCACTCATTCAAGCGACGTGTGGCCTATGCGAATGCACGTTTTGACCGTATCCTCTTTCTGTTTTACCGCCTAGTCATTTCTTTTGGTTTTATCTCAGTGAGTAGACTGCGCTCAAATTCATCTCTGGGTTAGATTTATGAGCTGTGGGATAAAGCATGAAAGAGTAGATCGGTAGAAGTATGACTATCTGAAATGCAAGTATACTAACTGAAATACAAATAATAGTTTATTCTTGCTGTATCCTTTTTCTATAGTATGAAGATCTTGACACATTACATAGATCTTGTTGGATGGAGTTCATCGTCACTGCGTAGAAGAAATGAGCTACCAAAGGTAAAACTTAGCGATTATACAGTTGAACTTATATGTGCCGATCATCTTATACTGTTCTTTTTCAGAGACGAAATCTTCAAAAACATGCTAAATACCCACACATTTTATATGAAGTGGCTTCAAACACTGACAAACCTCAAGAAGTTCGTTTGGAAGCCAAAATTGTTAGAGGCAAGACCAATGAAATGGAAGGTTTGTTAATTCTTCAATAACTATGTACTTATATTCTCTAATAGGATTTTATTGGAGCAAGGCCATATTTCTGACCAATAAGAAATTTATTTTCTTTTAAAATATTAATGAAATGGATAAATATTTACATTTTTGCTTCGGTTAAAGTTTTATTCACACATTATTTTTATATCTGCAGTCATAGGATAGTTATCATAATGCATTAATTGTGTGGTAATTTCCTGCCTACGTGGATAAGGCCTTGGCATGGTAGCACTGAGCCAAAACATTTACTTGTGTGGTGACAAGCAATTAAGCAATCTGGATGACAGGAAATTAGGTATTTTGACTAGAAGTATTCTGGTCCACTCAGAAATATTACTTGTTTTTGCAGAGGAATTCTCGTCTTTGGTTTCGTGTCATTTCACTGCAAAACTTAAAATTACACGGCATATTTTAAATGAAAGTATTTGGGCATTAGCTTTTTAATGGTCATAAAATCTTACACTAGTGCATGCACTGATGGCAGATAACATATGAAGACAGCTGATTGCTCAAAATTTATATTTACTACAAATAAAACGAGTTTATTTTTCTGATATATTGATTTTTCATTTTTCCTTGAGTGGGCCCTAACTATAAAGGAGTTTATCAATTAAAGATGTCTGTGTTTATGATTAGAACTGCAGATTAACGTCCAAATTTCTTCATAGTTACACTATTTTTAGAGTTCTAGATTGTGTTAGATTGTTGACATTCATGTTGTTTTCACTTGAAGAGGAAATGATCAGAGGTTTAATGAGATTGAGCTGGGAACGTATTGATGTCAACTTCAGTGGAAGTATACAAAGATTTCTTGCACATAATACTATTCAGGTATGTATCCATTGTCACATGGGATCCGTAATGCATAGATAGTTTCTTCGACCACCAGGGAACTTGAGCTGATCTTGCCTCTAGCATTATATCCTCAGTGGATTGTGTGATCTGAACCATCTAAAACAAGAAATCACTATCTTACCACCCCTTTAAGTCATTTAGGTGTAAATTATACGACTCTCCGAAAATATTGTAATTCACTTCCTACATCAGAAGGCGTCCTTGTTCATAGCACGTCATAAGATTTACGTCAAGTTTGGACAAAATATCCCTTTGAGATTCTTCGGCAACATTTGGCATTGCTCTTAGCGACCTCAGCTGATCTTAATCAGTTAGAATGTTGCTTCATTACTTTCTTCAAAACTCAATTTCCACCATTATTTTGCTTAATGCCTTTTCAAGAGTTCATCAGCTAGTAGTTTTTCATTCGGTTTCATGATGAATAGGCTATATTAACATGACATTGTCTTACCTTATGTGTTCAGGTAAAAACGTACTGCATAAATTCTGCTGGAGCCGATATAATACAACATATGATCGACAATTTTGTATTATAGAAATATAACAAAGAAAGTGTACACCCAAGCAAACCCGCTTTATTTTTTGATGTATTTATCTGAAGCAGAGAGAAATGTAGTAGTAAGGGTAATTTTTTGTTGTGTAATTTGTACATTGAGTCACACAAAGTATTGAGAGAGTTAATTCTGTGCTAGTACTAGTAGTTATATTTACCTTCATTGGTTACTTTTGCTCATTTACTGATGCTTGGATATTTCTTTTAATTTTTATGTGAATTTTAATACGATTTAAAGTTTAACCATAATTGAATATTCTCGTTGACCTGTTTGTAAGTTGCACTAATAAATTGTTTGTGAATTATAACAAACAATTAACAAAAAAAAAAATAAAAAATTGTTTGTAATAGTCGTGGATTATGCCAATTTCAAAGAGATTATAGAGTCAGAAAGCTGGAGTTGTAAAGGATAGATGGTGATAATAATTTATACAAGTGGTAAAGTGTTAACTTATTGCTTCATTGTCGCATAAATGGCTGATCATTAGCTGTAAATTTTGCTAATAAATGGAGTTGACATGACCATTCTCCATCATATTATATATTCATGAAAAATGAAGTAAATCTAAGGTTTGGTAGCGTGGTATGTAGGCAATCAATTATATGACTTCACAGTTGAGTAGGCTACGCCCCTTTTTTACCTACCCTATATTGCAGCAACCTAACTTCTTAAATCCACTGTTTGATTGAAAACTTAGATACTGTTTGGCTAATTTGTTTATTAACGATCAAATCACTCTTTTAAGTAAAAGTACTATCCCTCATCCAACCTTCATTTCTATATATTTTCAAAATTGAACTGAAATTATAAACTCCACCCAAACAAGCACTTACATGGGATATAAAACAAAAAAATTCCTACAAGGGGAGGGGACAGATTGAAAGAGTACATTTTTTCAAAGAAAACGAAGGCCCATAAGCCCTTTCATTTTCTGTCTTTTTCTATTCTTTGCAGCTGTCTTTCTGCGTTAGCTCTCTTTTTCTACTGCCTTTATAGCAACTACTCTTCCCTTTTGGCCACTCTCTCAACTTCTTTTCTTTCTTCATCCTTTGCAGCATTCCACTTTCTATCTTAATTCCAACATATTCATACTACTAAAACATTGATTTCACTTTCACAACTACAACTTATAATTAGCTTTCCTGTTCAAGTTCAAATTCAATGGCCAAGAAATTTATACATCATACAAAAAGTAGACATCTAATCACTTTTCTGCACTTTTTACTCATTTCAAGCTTAGCCCCCCTCAAATTCATGGCTCAAGGTAAATGGGTTTTGCTCGAACTTGTTTCTAATCCATCATTAACAAGCTTAAGATAGTATATTGAAGTGGAATTTTCTGTGTTTTTGCATGTTACAGGAAGAATACTGATGCACAAGCCTCCAAGTGACACTACTCAGGTGAGGTTTAAATTTATTTATTTTTTAAAATCAAAAATCACTACAAAGAAATTTCACTCTCCGCAACCCTTTATCATTGAAACAATATAGTGAATTAATGACATTATTTGATTTGTTGTTTAATGAAATGCATGCAGGGGCAGGGAAGAAATGGAGAGAGGTTAGTAATGATAGGATCAAGACCACCAAGATGTAATAAAAACTGTGTGGCAATTCAGGTTCCTATTGCCCCCACCATAAAAAAAGCAACTACTACTCAATATTTATCCATACAATATTCAAGAGGTGATGATATTTCAAACTACAAACCCATTTGTTGGAAGTGCAAATGTGGCAACTTCATCTTCAACCCTTGAACAAGTACTTTTTTTTTTTTTTTGGATTCTTCAATTCTCAATCTTTCTCGCTTGCTCCAACAGAACCGCAGTTTCACAAAAATGAAAAATGTTAAGGATAATATGGGAATGGATTCGATCCATGTGTAACATGGGAATCCCAGTTCATCATTTGTACAGAAGTATTCTATTTTCCTGGTCTATTACTTTTTGTTGGTTTTAAGGTTTGAATTTATCCACCTGGCCCATAAGTATGATAATTTGTGATTAATGTCATTTAGTAGAAAATATTAGTATTTATTAGATGATAATTCAAGCTATAACTTGCATTGAAAATTCCCCACGTACAAGGGAAATTGCACAGGGGACATGACTTATTTGACTTAGTCTTGAGTTACATTATAATTTTTATTCTCATTTTTTTATTCATTTTTTATCACATATTCTTTAATAAAATAATATTTTTCCATCACATTAATAATATTTTCTTTTTTTTTTCAACCACATATTTAACAATTAATTTTAACCATACATTTTATGAAATCCAAAATTTTTCAACCATACATTTTATCAAAATTTATTAAAAACTTGCCACACTGAATAGGAGCTTAACGGTAATGGAATAGTGAGGCATGGGACTGTTCTGTTTTGTTATTGAAATGTTTATAGTTTATTTTATATATGAATTAAATATGAATAGAGTTGGGAATGGGGGATGGGTATGGGTAGGTTTGGTCCATTTTAATGAGAAGGAGTAGATATGGGAACAGATGTTTGTTACAATTTTCGTATCTTAAGAGATCTCTCAAGTCATTCAGTATGCATAAGGCCCTCTTTCTTTTCTCGATTTCATAAATGCTGATATCATCAAATATTTTGAATTTTGCTATTTGTACATTAAAATTATGCAAAAGGAGTTGTATAATATAATGGATCAATATTAGCTCATTTTGTATATAAAAGGAGTTGCAAAATTATGCATAAGATCCACGTATTTTAGCTCCTGTTTGGTGGCTTTAATTTATTTTACATTATTTTTAGCCCATGTTTGTTAGGCGATTTTAATAAAATATTCTCCACATAAATTCAATTCTTTTTGCTATTTTGAATTATATTCTACAAAAAAATGTTATTCAAGAAATAGTTTTGGAAAATTGGTGGCCACCAAACATAGTCTTAATTTCAATTTTACGAGAACATAAACGGGCTCCCACCCAAGAAGGGGTGGAGATTTCTCAAAAAATAAATAAATAACATTTTGATACTTAATTACGAGGAAGACTATTAAACATGTCTGTTTGATTTTCAATTTGGTCTTGGTCCAAATATGCATTTTGTTATAATAAATCAAATTGACTAGCGGTTATACTTATGAATTTTGTTCATAATCGTTTCTCATATTTTAAAAGTTAAAAGAGTTTAGATGACAAAATATTCCAGCTCCACTCCATCTCGAAGAAGCAAAATTCCCTAATCAGTTGGAGAATCGGGAAACACGGTTCATACTATACTATTTCCTTTCTTTTTTAAAATTTAATCATATTTTAAAAATAAAAAAATGATAATATTAAAAGTAATTTAGAAAACATGACGGGGAATGGAGATCTAGACCTCCTTGCATCATCATAAAACGGGGATTGGGACATCCTTAAGTTTGAGTAACCAAATCATCAATCAAAAAATTCATTTGTTTTTCATTTATCAATATGAAAATTCCTTTCTTCCTACTAGTGATGACAACGAGGCGGGTTCGGGGCGGGACGAGGAAAAAAAATCATTTGTTTTTCATTTATCAATCAATATGAAAATTCATTCCTTCCTACTAGTGATGTCAACGAGGCGGGTTCGGGGAGCGGGCTTGCCTCGTTTCTTGCCTCGTTTATATATTCTTTTTTCAGAAAATTCCAATTAACTATTTTTTTTAATTTGTAGTTAATTATTATTTTTTAATTCTTCACGGAGCGGGTTCGGAGTGCTTCGTGGCGGGGCACTCCTTCCTGCCCCGTCCTGCCCTACCAACCAGTCGGGACGGGACATCGTCGAGACGAAGCGAGTTTTTTTGCCATCACTACTTCCTACACGTACTTTGGTTAAAATGAAAATAAAAATATGTACTACAATTCTTTGTCTATTCAATGTGTTGTCAATTTATTTTATTGATTCAAAACTTGGTACTTACAAGGGGTCAAAATAAAAGACAAAGCCCAACTACAACTAAACAAACAATCAAAAGAACAAATGCATAGGAAAAACGAAAAATTAAAGACATTTTTCTTTTCTTTTTTATTTTACAATTAGGTGTTCGCTTCCTTCTCTTTCGCATGGTCAAGTCAAACTAAAAAGTACATAATATGTTAGCTTATCGATCCAAAGCTAGTTAAATCTTACTAATCAATATTAGCAACGTCCAATGATCATTTCTTCAATAAACAAAGGAATTTAATGTTGTGTCTATTACAAAATTTTCGAAAGAATTTTATTTGGTTATTGTGGGGTCTTTAGAATTTTGAGAACTAATTCTTATGAGTTTCTTAAACATGACATGCAAAAGATACAAAACTTAGGGACTAAATTACAAATAGTAAAAATGATATATTTTAAAGACGAGATGAGGCCTTTTAAGTTTTGAGGCCTTTTAAGTTTTGAGATCCCAGGTCATTGTCTAGTTGGATTTGGCCTAAGACCCTGAGTTATTGGGACGATGATAGAAAACATATCTTAAACAAAAGAATTGAATATCATTGGCCAAAGTTTTGTGATTGCATGGCACAAAAGCATTGCAGTTGCAAGTCTTGATATCAAGAAGTAAAGCCTGAAACCGTTGTACCATGTGATCGCATCTAATTGTCTCATGCGATAAAATGATACAAAATTCTAGCAAATATTTTGTTGCCTTTTCTAGTTTCGTGTAATTTTGGAAAGCTTTTATCACCATTTAGCTTACTTGGAGCCTCAAGTTTCGAAATTCTTTATATCATATCATGGAGAACAAGGCTAGCAAAAAATCAAATGCAAACAATATCAAAATATTGAAGATTCAATGCTAGGGATTGAAGATTCAAACCAAGAAATTGATTTTATAACTTTTTCCACGCATTTAGATATTTCAGGTTATGAATTTCTCTTGTTGTAATTTCATTATAGGTATGCTAGGCTAAATATTCTAGTATTGGGATGAAGATGAAATCTAGTGTTTACCATTTTAATTCAAAGACCATTGTTAATTAGTTTTATTGATTGATATTGTATGCTCAATCACTTATTTGAATGATTGATCATTCCTTAGATAATAAGTTGCTTGTTTTATTTTAGAGAGGTACGGAATAAGTTTAGAATATTGTAATATCAACACAAGACTTGATAAATATTAGAAATAATAGTTTATGGCTTGTACAATCACATAGATAATTGTATAGTTGAATTCATTACACACATATTGCCATTACATCGCATATGAATTTAGGATGGGGATATTATGGTCATACTTAGAAATATGTCTAGCTTACCTCGGAAGAGATAGTTGGATAAAATTAGACTACTAATTATCAATGATACACAAATTATACTAGATAACATATATCGAGAGTTGGAATGAGAGAATAAAAGGTGGATTCGAAATCTCGATACATCTTTTTTATATATAGTTTTCATTCAACTTTAGATAATAATTAAAATAACATCGGTAGTAAACAAACCAAAATCAAACAACCTCTTGGTTACATTTGAGTTCGACAACGAATTAATGCAATTCAAGTTAGAACTTAATCCTCATGAGATGACACTTTCACTTTTAAAATAATACGCTCGCGAAATCTTACAGGACAAATTTTTGATTCCGTTGTTAGGAAATAAAATTTTACATGGTTGTACTGATATAATATGGTGTAAAAACAATCCAAAGTATGAGCCTAAAATATATTGGTCCAATCCATTCCTAAAGCTGACAAGTCAGTTATGAGGAAATCAAGCGCAATCATGCTATTATATTTAAAAAAGATATTTTCATAGATGTTATAAAATTTGTAAATGCATCAAAAGTTGTCAACATTAATAATGGTACTCAAGAACGTGAGAGAGTGTGGTAGTGACAAGAAAGATGGATAACCATTTTCTCCTTTATCATTGTGAGCATGTGTGATTTGTGACAATATGTGAGACAACCATGTGAGGGTTATCTTTTTTCCCTTTTTGAGCCTCTTTTGTGGTGTAATGAAGCAACCAACTTCTTCTTCTGTTCTCTTTGTGAGTGTCACCTTCGCCCTTCCATTTGTAGGATAAATCCTTTGTGGAATTTTTTGAGCATGATGTTGGAGCAACATTATGGTGCGTTGGTCGATTTAAATTGAGTCCTAACCTTTGTAGTCGGCAAATGTATTGATTTGGGATGCATTTCCAGTAAATTTGAAGATATCTATTGGTAATGTAGAGTATATCTGCCAAGTG
Organism: Fraxinus xanthoxyloides; assembly: GCA_903798325.1. Taxonomy (NCBI): domain Eukaryota; kingdom Viridiplantae; phylum Streptophyta; class Magnoliopsida; order Lamiales; family Oleaceae; genus Fraxinus; species Fraxinus xanthoxyloides. Next base: position 1,067 of record CAIGRL010068318.1, on the reverse strand, counting down.
TACATTGGTGATATGTACGAGTGGAGATTTGATTAAATATTGGAATCCTCTATTTGGTAAAACCCTGATAAGGTAAAGTGTAAGAGTAACACTTTATCACTTCTGTTAGGTGGAGACCCATTATCCACTTAGGTTGGGAGAAGTGAGGTGGTGACAGAGGATTCTCTCGTGGATTTAGAATCCATTGTAGTTTACAAGTTAGACATGAGTTTAGTGATCAGATTAGTGAGTATGATGGGTGATGAGAGTAGCTATGTGTTCTCAAGGTGCAAGCAACACAGAATGGGATAAGATAAGTGTGATGAGATCTTTTCGTTGGATCATTTATGTATTTGTTGCATATGTGTTGACCGTTTGATTCATTGACTTGGTATTAATCTTTTGTTCAATATGAGCATGTTTAAAAACATATGTATGTTATCCTATGTTATATCTTCATCGCATGTATATATGCACTTAATTGATTACTGTGATTACTTGTTTTTACACAGGTGTTCTTGACTCTAGATATGGTGAGTACATGGAGCAAGTATGGTGTGTGTTTCAGATCCGAAATATGAGATAAGGTCTGTGATACCAATTTTATTGGTTACCCTGATTATACAAGTATAAACTGCGTTTTGGTTGTTTGCATGTTGATTGGGTATTAAGGTGGAGATATGTTGGATTTTGATACCCAATAAATCCCGACGATGATGTTAAAACGATGTTGGATAATTTTATATCGACACCTTAGTGATATCTCGACCCGAAAACAACTTGGGACCACTTGAAGCAACTTAATTAAGCTAATGTTGTTCGGGGCACAACATTTTTGGATGATCCAAGTTGGAGTTTGATTTGTTGTTGATAGATATGTGAGTTTTGGCCCAATTGTTATTAGGTTTAGCTTTGGTTTGTTGGTAGCCCAATTACTATATTCTTGGCCCAATATGGTGACCTAAATTGTTTGCTTTATATCTATTTCTCCCTCATTTTGATAGTTGCGTGTCTTCTACAATACAAGGAGAGAAAAATTTGTGGGAGCCATTGTTGACCTACGATTGACTTCTCGTTTTGATTATCAC
>CAIGRL010068292.1:0-11246 GCA_903798325.1 Fraxinus xanthoxyloides | reverse complement strand
TTGCTACCGGTACATCAAAGTGTACATCGGGGTGAACACCCCCCTCACATGGGGGTGGAACCCGCTTAAATAAAAAAATAATTTATGCAGTCGGTCCCACCCCTCATGTGAGGGGGGTGTGCACCCTAATGTACAAAAGTTGATGTACAAGTAGACTTTTCCAAAAATAAAAACTCTTCATGCAGCCAGCTGGAAGACGTTGCCATCATTGGGAGAGTTTAGAAGACACCTCGCACAGCTCCTCGTACCCCCATAATTTTGTTCTCAATTCGATTTTGTACATTTCTATTTGGAACCACTCGTCATACAATTGTCAATGACCATACCTTTCCTTTTGAAAAAAAGGACGTTCGGAAATAAAAGTCAGGCTCCTCGATATGTTTCAACATCTTCAGATTTGACCTCAAATTTTCAACATCACGACGACTCACACCCCCCACATGCAGATAGATCAATATACTCAAGGTCTAGGCACCCTTCGAAGATCAAAGCAAGTCCTATTCCAGTCAACTTCGAATATCAGAGTTCAAGTTGCAGAAGACGAGGTGTAAATTTTTCAATGGTAGCAACTTCTGAATCCCCATCCCTCGGAAAGGCATTCAGATACTCATTGGGGACGATTCTAACATGTTGGGAAGGATCCACCCAATTCATCAAATTCCGCCTAAGAATATACAAGTTAGGACTATGCGATCCAATGGTTGCCAGAGATGTGTGAGATATTTGATAACAATAGCTCACATCGAGCTCCTTAAGCTTGGGACATCCCGAAGCTATTTCAGCCATAATTATATCAGACACACGAGGACAGTTCTTGATAAAGAGAACTTGAATATTTTGACACTTGGAAGAGCAAATAAGACATTATATATGCCCTTGTTTGGTTTGGCTAAAAATCATATTTTTAGTATATTTTAATAAATGTTGATGAAATGTGTAGTTAAAAATTGGAGAAAATTTTGAGTACCATGAAACGTGTGGTGTAAAATAAGTTCAGAGAAAAATAAGTTTGAAGAAATGTGGCCAAACAAGGGCCACAGAATAGCGTTAGATGCATTAAACCGAGGTTAAGCTAGAGAAGGAATGGACGGAGATATGAAGAATTGGCCCTAATGATTGTTGATTCATTTTAATTTTAATACAACTACCTTTGAAGAAAATGAATTCACAAATCTGTAATATATCAAATATTCTTTCCAGTTCAGTAGTACTTGAAAGAAAATGAAATATGATCATAATTAGTACAAGAAAAAGGTAGCTGTGAAGCATATGTGACTGCATTTGTTTTGGGTTTCCAACAATGTCGAAGAAAATACTTGGTTCATATGGTTTTGGAGAAGAAAAGGACATTGACATACATAACAGCATAAAATCATGAATAAAAACTAGATTAAGGCTCGATTATCCTTATCATTTTCAACAACACATTCTCACAATAAAATATTTTGCACGTAAACAATAAATTTTTTCATACTTTTTAACCACACATTCTCCAAAAATCACTATTTCAATGTCCATTTTCCCCAAAAACTCTTTTTAATCTCTTGGTGCCCTGATGTCTCACCATAGGTTATTTTAAGAGTTTAATCAACAAAAGGAAAAAAAAAATGTGAATATGTTCTTTGCTTCTTCACCACAAGTCTCCAAAAACACCCATGATACCAAACTTTTTTAAAAAATCGTAGGTTCGGTCCAAATTGACGGATTCCGTCTGTTTGACTACCAAAATCGTTATTTGACCACAAATATGAAAAATCTAATAATTTCTTCCATATAAGGCAATGACGATTTAGACATTACACATTTTCCCTTCCAAAAAAAAAAAAAAGTCTTATCTTCTCACCTTCCCCATTCATCCCCACCTAACCCTAAAATGGGAAAATCCATCTCAACCACCCCATCACTGTTTTTTTGTGTGCTCACCCAATGGCTCTCAATCCCAACACAAAATCCAATCGAAAAATCCCTTCTTTTTCACAATCACAAACCCTTCCCAACCTCACCTCCCGAGTACTTGAAGACGATGATTTTCAAGATTACCCTTTTCTCTTCGCTTCTAGAACCAACTCACATACTCCACCTCTCAAACCCCATTGCTCAACCACCACTCATCGAAAAAGCCTAAAAGACAAAATCCCGAAAAGGAAAATTGAAATCCATCTCCACCACTGTGCAAAGCTGCCAGAACCAATTACAAAAGTCTTTTGCTGAGAAATTAGTTGATAACCACATATAATAATCTTTTTCACTACATTTTTTCAATTGCAAGTCGTATGGACCTACAAGAAATTGTGATAATAGACATTTAGGAAAAGAGAAAGACCGCAATATTACTGTTGAAATAGAGAAAATAGGGATTATTATTGGCAAAGGGAAAACGATGCATCCGATTGTCTATTAATATTTCTTTTCACTGATGGTAGTTTGCAGATTTGATTTAAGATGAAGCTGATGATGGTATTAAAGATAATGAACGAAATCACAGATTTAGAAAGAAGAACGTAGGAAGAAGAATTGGCAGTTCTGGGAATCAAAAATTTGAAATAAGATGAATGAGCTTCACATGTATAAATAGCCTAACAGAAAATGGTAACTGCCAATGATCTAACTAGCTAACTAACTCACATGTGTAACTGGCTGGTCATTAAAATGCGAAGTACAATCTGAATTACAAAATGAATTACAAGATAAATAAGTCCTAATACTCCCCCTCAAAATGTGTTATATATATATTCTTGATGCACATCTTGGCTAACAAAGGATTGAGAATGGATGCAAGTAGTGGTTTAATAAAGGCATCTGCTAGTTGATATTGGGATCTAATTGGAAGCAGCTTAACCAAGCCATTAGTAATCTTTTCCCGGATGAAATGACAATCTATTTCAATATGCTTTGTCCGTTCATGAAAAATGGGATTCGTGGCAATTTGGATGGCAGCATGATTATCACAGTAGAGGACGGCTGGAGATGCAATGATGACATGAAAATCTGCTAACAACTTCTTGATCCAGATGTTTCACTAATTGTGGTAGCAAGGGCTCTGTAATCCGCTTCAGCTGATGAATGAGATATGGTAGGTTGTCTTTATGATTTCCAAGAAACCATGGAGTCACCAATAAAGACACAGTAGTTGTAGATTTTCGAGTATCAGTATAAGATACCCTATCTGCATCAGAAAATGCTCAAAGTTTGATAGATGTGTCTGAAGAACCATCAGGGGAAGTTATGTGTGAAGAGAACAGAAGGCATTGTCCTGGACTTCCTTTAAGGTATCGAAGAAGGTGATGTACTGCCTTAATATGTGGTAATCTTGGTTGGGACATGTACTGACTTAATTTGAGCACACAAACGTTATGTCTGGTCGTGAAAAGGGTTAAGTATATCAGTTTCCCGATTAATCTCCTGTAAATGGAAGCATCAGGTAGTAAATCTCAATTATGCAAGCTGAGGTTTGCCTTAGGATCCATAGGAGTATTCATTGGTTTGCAATCCAGATAACCAGCATCTTCGAATAACTACAAGGCATATTGTCTTTGTGAAATGAGTATACCTGATGTTGAACGAGCAATTTCAATCCCTAAGAAGTATTTCAAACAACCCATGTCTTTTAGCTTAAACTGAGAATGTAGGAAAGCTTTTAAAGAATCAATATGTTGGATGTTTGGCCCAGTGATAACAATGTCATCCACATAAACGAATAATGCAACAAAGTTTTCACCAGAACCTTTTGTGAATAAGGAATAATCTGCCTTTGATTGAGTGAAGCCTTGATGAATGAGAGCATGTGAAAACTTGGAGTTCCATTGCCTTGAAGCTTGCTTGAGACCGTATATGGATTTGTGCAACTTACATACAAGTTTCTTCCTCTGTTTGACAGGTCTATGGAGCTCATAACCAAGTGGGGGATCCATATAGACCTCTTCGAACAAGTCCCCATTTAGGAAAGCATTGTTCATGGCTAGTTGGAACAAGTGCAAATTATAATAGGCTGTAAGGGCCAACATCATCTTGACAGTCACAGTTTTGGCGACTGGGGAGAAAGTATCAAAGTAGTTCAACCCTTCTTGTTGTGTATATATCCTTTTGCCACAAGGCGTTCTTTGTGCCTTTCCAGGGAGCCATCTGATCTATATTTATTTTTAGACACCCATTTACATCCTACTAAATGTTTCCCAGTTGGCAAAGGAACAATGGACTAGATATGATTTGCTTCCATGCATCAAGTTCAAGTTCCATGGCTTCACGCCATTCTAGAATTTTGATAGCTTGATGAAAAAGAGCAGTTCAAAAAGGGAAAAGACACTTAACACAAAATGTCTTGAGAGTTGGATAAGTGTTTATATGAAATAAAATTCCCAATATGATAAGGGAAGAGTTCGACAGAATCATCGGTAAGAGATATTAGATTGCAGTGGAAATCCTTGAGATATGTTGGTGGTCTAGAAGCTCTTAGAGATTTTCAAAGGTCAATGCTTGAGTGGACATCAATATGTGGATGAGTAGGTGAAGGTTAAGAAGAGAATGAATCAAGAGGGATAGATTCCCTTTGATGAGTAAATTGAGGAAAATAAAGTGAAATAGGAGTGATTATATCTTCATGAGGTAGAGACAAGGAAGAGGATGGTAAAACTAAGTCAGGGAAAGGATCTAACATTGAATCAACATCCACAATGGTATGAAAAGGAAATATATCCTCATGGAATACAACATCCCTTGACATAAAGATTTGCTTTGAAGAGACATCAAAGAGTTTATAACCTTTCATGCTAGAAGGATATCCTATAAATACACAAGATCTGGCTCTGGGCTGGAATTTATTTCTATGTGCAATGAATGTTGAAGCAAAGGCAAGGCATCCAAAGACTCCAAGGAGAGAGTAACTAGTAGGTTACCATGCAACACTTCATAATGAGTTTTGTGTTGTAAAAGAGGAGAGGGAGTTCTATTGACAAGAAAAACGACTGTCATGACACATTCAGACCACATTTAGAAGGTGTTGATGGTTGCATTCAACCACAAAATTTTGCCGTGGTTTTTCAACACAACTAAGCTGATGTGTCACCCTCTTTTCAACAAAAAAATATTTAAAGAATAGCTCATTGGCATTGTGTGATCTAAATTTCTTAATAACAGCATTATATTGTGTATTCACCACAGTGAAAAATCTCTGAACAACATTTTCGCGTCGGATATTTTTTCAACATGTATAGCCAGGTGAATCTAGAACAATCATCAACCAAGGTCAAAAAAATATATGTAGCCTGAGTGAGATACAACATGATAAGGCTCCCATATGTCACAATACACTAGATCTAATGGTTTGTTGGTTAAGTTGTTATTAAATTCAAATGACAATCTTCTTTGCTTAGCAAGATGACTGATGAAGCAAGGAAGATTTGAATTTAACTTGGTGAAATCACACAACATTTGATCCTTAAAAGACAGATGAACAAGCCCATTGTGCCATCTATGAGCTGAAAGACTACAAACAAATTCGTTACAAATAGATTCCATGACTTTAGTATCAAGTATATATAGATCTTGAACTCTACTACTCCTGCTAATCGTCTTCCTGCTGGCTGCTTCCTGGGTAATGAACTAATCATGGAAGAAACTCAAGGTGAGTTTAGAACCAATGGTTAATGCACTTATTGATAACAAATTGAATTTGGATTGGGAAACAAACAGAACATCACACAATATCATTTTTGTTCTAATCCTGATATCTCCATAGAGGCTGACTAGTATTCGTGTGTGATTGGGTAGAATAACATTTGAATTATCAACCGTTCTCATGTTCATGAAGGCATCAGGAACACAACATGTGTGTTTGGTAGCCTCTGAGTCTATTATCCATAAATCTTTAGATACAAAATAGGGATTGACTGATATAGAATGGCAAATACCTGAAGAGATATTGTTGCCCTGATCAGCTGAAGTATAATTTGCACTTGGAGCCAAGTGAGTAGATAACATTGTCATGAGCTGTTGATATTGGTTGGAATTCAAGATTTGCACAAAATTCCCAATGCCAAGATGCTGATCCATTTGTTTATCATCATCATCTTGAGTAGTAGAAGTAAACAATTGATTAATAGAGTTATGAGTAGAAGATTTTTGGAAGTTTTCCTTTGGTTTTGACTTGTAGCTAGGTAGATATCCATGAACTTTATAACATGTATCCACGGTATGTCCATGATATTTGCAATGTGTGCAGTATGGTCGTTTCTTCCTTTTGAAATTGTTGGAGATATTAACTTTTGAACTAGTGCCGTGAAGATTAGAATGAGTAAAAGCTTTGGAATGATCATATCGAAAAGCAAAAGCAGTTGCTCCAGTCGAATTAGCAATGGACTGCATACTAATCCTTTTCTGATTCTCTTCCTGAGAAATTAATGCAAAGACTTTGTTTATAGGAGGCAAGGGATCTATAAGTAGAATCTGACCCCTAGCTTGAGAAAATGAGTCGTTTAACCCCATAAGGAATGACATAATGTACTCCATTTGATAGTACGAATTCAGCTCCTTAACCCCCTACAAGTGCATTTTCCACTGTTGCAGTTATGTCGATAATTACTTAACTCTTCCCACACGGTTTTGAGTGTAGTAAAATATACATTCACAGTGTTTTGATCCGGAAGCAGATTCATATGTTCTTTCTTTAGCTGGAAGATCCGTGGGCCATTACTTTGCTGATATCGCTCCTTGAGATCATTCCAAATTTCAGAGGCTGTACGTGTATAGATCACACTAGCTAAAATCTCCTTTGAGATGGAATTGAGAATCCAAGATATCACCATATTATTATTTCAAATCCACGAATTAACTAAATCCAGATCGTAGCTCCTGGTTCTTCAGCAGATCTATCAATGAAGGATAGTTTATTTTTAACCGACAAAGCAATTGTCATAGCACAACTCCAAGAGGCACAATTATCTCCCGTGAGCTGCTCGGAAACATGTACCAACCGAGGGTTATCTGAGTGATGTAGGAAGTAGGGACTAGATGGTTCATCTATAGCGGATTTGCTCATAGATGATCTCGAGCCAGAATTGATTTCTGGATGTGGTGATTCCACAGAAATTCAGATTTTTGAGATTGAGTAGATGTTGAAGAAAAAAAGTTGAACGATGAAGGTGATGAGCAGAATTATTGCTCTAATATCATATTAAAGACAATGAAGGAAATCACAGATGCAGAAAGAAGAACGTGGGAAGAAGAATCTGCAGTTATGGGAATCAGAAAATTGAATGAAGATGAATGAGCTTTACATGTATAAATAGCCAAACAGAAAATGCTAACTGCCAGTGATCTAACTAGCTAACTAACTCACACGTGTAACTGGCAGGTCCTTAAAATGTGAAGTACAATCTGAATTACAAGATAAATAAGTCCTTATAGTTATTACTATACATTTTTCCAGATCGACAGTAAAGAGAGAACGAAATATTAAATTGAGAAAGAGACTTCAAATTCTTGGGTGGTAATGATTTCAGACGTTAAACGGTGGTGCCGGCGATGGCAAGTGAGTGGCGGGGATGTGTTTTCTCATTTTAGGGTAGGGTGGGGGTGGATGTGTTGAAGGAAACAACCATTTTATTTTCTTTCAGTTTCATTTATTTAATTTTATATTATAAATAGTAAAATTACAATTTGACTCATTTAAAATTTATTCATAATTATTTTTTGGAGCCAATTAACGGTTTCATCCATTTGGACTCCAGGTGCAAATTTTTAAAATGTTTGGTACAATGGGGACACAAATGAAATGTTTGAACAAATTCTGCTACTAAATGAAATGTTAATTTGGTCGTATCTGCAATTTTCCCTAACTAAAACTGTCAACACACAAGCTAGCTGAAATCGATAACTTGAACAAAAACAGATAAAGGCAGAAGAAGTAAACAACAATTAGCTGAAAATATTATAAGATTTGGTTTAAAATTCCACATCAATTATTAGGTAAAAAAAATTGATTGATGGTAAAAACAATTTGGCCAATAATTAACTACATGGAAAACAACAGCAGTGGTTTCCATCTCCACCCAGACTGCCAATGGAAGCAAAATTAAATAGCTGAAAGAATAATTAAGAAACTAAGCACAAATCATGAGAGCAGATACACAGGAAAAAAACAAAAATACCTTTGAACAACCAAAGACAAGGAGCGATCCGACCAGTATCTAACACAAATTTCGGTAAGGGACTCACCGCTCCAGCCGACGACTGATACTGCCATATTATCGATCCTGCTCTCGAACTCGGGGTTCCAGAATTGGGGTAACTCGGTGACCAAGTTGAATTTAGTCTCGAGGTCGAACACATTGTGGAGGCACGGATCTTACACATAGAGGAGGCACGGATCTTTGCATGCCTGCCGCCACGCCTTTGCATACACGCATGGCTCCCAGCCATCGGTCTTCCAAAGAGAGGCGCGAGTAGATGTTGATGAGGCACTCCCAGATCAATTCGGCCCGGTCATGAGCAAGTTCTCCAGAGTCAGTGATATTGTCTTGGTTCTTGCCTTCCATTGTAGATTTTACACAGACAATGTATTGATTGATTCCAGTCGAGTCTACAAATATATAAACTGCACAGAGCTGGTTGTGAGCATGATATGTACATGTCACTATTATAGGATCCATGCTCGTCCCACGTGCCACTATTATAAGATCCATGCACCAACCCCAGTAGTATATCAATTCTCATGACCGTTAGTGGAGAGTACTTGTTTATTTCGTGGTTGTTTATTGTTGGTTATTTATTTTCCTATTATTTCGTATTGTTGGTTGTAGTTGTAATTTAGAATATTATATATATATATGTAATCGGAATGAATGAAGGGTAGAAAGTTTCGCTCAACAAACCATCTCTCTCTTATGCTATTTTTCTGCTTCTTCTCTTACATATAAATATATATAAATTAACTATCTCGGTGGTATCAGAGCCAGTTGTGATTATGGATACTCGAGTAAAAACAAATGCTGAGTTTCGAAACGACGTCAATTATATGCTAGCCCATCACGAGTCCAACTTCGATAAGGTGAATGCTGCTTTAGAGAAGATACTAACCGAGCTTCAAGGTCTTCGCACCTCAAGAAGCCAAACCATTACCCATCCCAAAATCAATCCATTTGCACATTCAGAAACCTCTCACCCCTATACTTCTCGTTCTCACAACAACAACGACCACTCCCATCAACACCTCAAATTGGCATTCCCGAAGTTTAACGGAGATGACCCAAGTCGCTGGATATACAAAGCCGAAGAATATTTCGATTTGAAAAATATTGAACTAGATCAACAAGTTCAGCTTGCTTCCTTTCATTTAGAGGGGATCGCTTTGCAGTAGCTTAGATGGATGACAAAGTTTCATAGACCACTCACGTGGGTCGAATTCACAAAAGCGGTATTACATCAATTTGGACCAACCGACTATGAAGATCCATCGCCTGAAACAAACCACAACTGTCGTGGCTTATCAAGAAACCTTTGAAAAGCTCTCTCATCAGGTCGATGGAATGCCTGAAAGTTTCCTAATCGATTGCTTTATTGCCGGACTTCGAGATGACAAATGCTTAAATGTGAAGATCAAGAAACCAAGCTCCTTAGCTGATACTATCAGAGTTGCGCAACTCATTGAGGAACGTAACCAATTGCAAAAGAAACAAAGCCAACCACTCCGCTCACAACCTACTCCACCAAAGGCAACTACCAACAGCACGGCTGGTGTCCTCAGGCCTCCCCCAAGCCAACGAATGAATTCTAGTTCGAACATCCCGATGACAACATTCCGACGACTGACTAACCAAGAGGCACGGAAACGACGCGAGAAGGGGTTATGTTATTAATGTGATGAGAAGTTAACCATTGGCCATGTTGGGAAATTTCATCGGTTCGAGTTTCAAAACCACAATGTAATCAAACATTTACAAAACATAAAGAAACCATAGAAACTAAAAGCAGTAAATAAACCATTTTCTTCTTCCCTTAACCGGTTGAAAAGTAGGCTCAGGAACAGCCCTTCCATTCCTTGCAAATTGCCATCCAGAGAGAGATAAACAACCGGCCAGAACCTCTCAACACCTAACTTGGGTCATCCATCGAAGGATCTACCGAGAATAGTCAAGATCAAAGCCACCGAACCTGACCTAAGCCTTCGAGAATTTCATGTCTAAGTAATACACAGGTATTTCTCCCTTAACAGGCTTAAAGGATCGATTTCAGAGAACACCGGAGGAGGAAGAAGAGACGGACCAGAGAGACAGACCAACATAGAGAAAAATGTGAAGTCTCAAAAAAGGACCAAATGAATTCAAAAAGCATAGCCCAAATAAAATATCTCATCTAAGAATAGATCCCTGCCGTCGATCTCATCCAAGGGCCATAATTAATTCTAAACTAGCACAATCCAAGTGATCACTTAGCTACCAATAAGTGGATGCCACTTAAGCAGCATAAGTAAAGAATAAATAACAATGTAAATATTACAAATGGCACTAGTCCAATGGTGTTAGAGAACCACTTAAACCCATGTTCTTCACCTTGGTTATCCTAACACACTCTCTCTTGATTACGAATTTGCACATGGAAGGCTGTTCATCATCATTGTCCATCACTTGCAAGAAAATTAACCTGTGTCAATATATAACAAAGATAAGCACAGTTTAAATTTTTCTACAGGTAGAATTTTTGTCCCCATATCTGAGGGATTCTTGTCAGTATGGGTCTTAACAAGTTCAACTTCACCTTGAGACAATTTTTCACGAATGAAATGATACTTCACCTCAATATGCTTTGATCTTTCATGATAAACATGATTTTTGCAAAGTAATAAAGCACTTTGACTATGAGTAAACATAATAGGTGTATCATACATGAAGTTCAGTTTTTTTAGGATCATTTTCAACCAAATACATTCCTTAACAGTTTCGGTTATGGCAACATATTATGCTTCAGTACTAGATAGAGTAACTAAAGGCTGTAGCTATGATTTCCATGTTATGCAGTTATCACCAAAGGTAGAGAATTATGTTGTGGTTGATTTCCTACTGTCTTTATCATCAGCAAAATCAACATCAACATAGCCTTTAAGGGTTAAGTTCTCAGATATTTTCTCATATACTAAGCCTAGATTAGAGTCTCAACCAAATACGTCAACAACCATTTCATTCCAGCCCAGTATGGTTTGTTAGGATTGGACATAAATCTACTTTGGAGGGTAATGGAAAAAGCAAGATCAGGTC
>CAIGRL010068272.1:0-14009 GCA_903798325.1 Fraxinus xanthoxyloides | reverse complement strand
CTCATTCAATAAAATTCGGATTCGCATTCCGTTAGTTGGAGGACGATCCTGAATTTTAGGAATTTCCATTTAAGTTGTTATCTCGAATTTTTTCATTTATGGAAAAAATCATTTTTTTTATTATTTATTTTCCGAATTTTGCTAGAGTTTTACTATTTAAAGTATTGTAAACCCGTTGAGGCCACAGTTTTGAATTGAATAAAAATTTCTTGTGAGTTTTTCTCATATTTGTGAGGTTGTTCATCTTTTCTATAACATTCCGCTATATCACATTGTCAATTGCAATAAAAAATTGTGGGGTTCGATATCATTCCTTTAATCCTTTAACATAGAGATTGAAATGGTGGTCCTTTTAAGTGTTAGTAGTTTGTCGTACATGCCATGATGAGCAGTTTAGTCACTTTTTTCTGTCATTTTTTTCAAAATTTCTACATTTTTTTATTGTTTTTTACTTTTTAAAATTTCTTTAACTTTTTTGATTGTCAAACATAGGTTTTGATTGACGCTTTGCCACTTTTTTTAGAGTTTACAACTTTTTTTAATTTTTGTCACTTTTTTTAATAGTACTCGTCACTTTTTAAAAAAAAAATTGTCATCTTTTTAGAATTTCTGTCACTTTTTATTGTTTGTTACACTCTTCTAAAATTTATGTCACTTTTTTTAGAGACAAACATGGTGTTTTGTCATTTTTTTAATTTTGTTACTTTTTGAGTGTGTATCACTTTTTTAAAATAATATTTTTCACTTTTTTTAAATTTCTTTCACTTTCTAGTTTTTGTCATTTTTTAAAATAATGTTTGTGACTTTTTTGAAATTTTTGTCACTTCTATATTATTTGTTACTCTTTAAAAAAAATTATGTCACTTTTGAGTGACAAGCTTGTTTAAATTTGTGTTTTGTCACTTGTCATTTTTTTTAGTGTGTCACTTTCTTATTTCTTGTTGGATCAAGATTTAATAATTCCTAAACAATATTGGTTTAAAGGAAAGTCCTGTTATATTCTTTGCACAAGATAATAACGGTCTTAAATGATAGTTAAGTCACATTATTGAACTGATTTTAATGTTTTAATTAGTATTTTGTTACTTTTTGGATTTTTGTGACTTTTTTAGCGTTCATCACTTTTTTTAAAATTCTTGTCGCTTTTTTAGCGTTTGTCACTATTTTTTGTCATTTTCTTGAAATTTCTATCACTATTTTGAGTGATAAATATCACTTTTTATGAAAAGTGACATTCCATATCACTTAAAAATTAACACTTAACTTTAGACTCGTTTGATCCACATTTTTCCACTAATAATGTATTTTTCTATCACATCACATGGGCCCGGCTACAGAAACTGTTGTCTTTTTGTCTAAGAAAAGTTATGTGCGATTACATATTTACCTTTCTCCCTTCTTCACTTTGGAAAATGTTGACACTTTACTTGAATTGGAAAACGTGTAAAATGAAGAATATTTTTTCAACAAAAGATATATTGAACGGTAGTAATGGAATTTTATTAATGTCCTTATATACCACGTTTGGTTCACATTCTTCGAAAATTCATTATTCGAAAACGACATTTTTTTTTCAAAACATGTTTCGAAAGAATAATATTTTCCAATGAAAAAAATTGTTAATAATATGCATCTAACACCCTCATATCAATTTATTTTTCTACGTTTTTATTACACTACACGTGCTAAATATTGCGTTCGTACAAAAATGTCTAGTGTCATTGTTGTTGTGCCATATAGTCGCGAAATATATCTCACTTACTTCATTGCATTTCGTGTGCATTCATTTCGACATGCATTTCATCTTCCGCGCCAGGTAGCTCCACCTCGGCTGCACCATCTTCTGTCTTTGCTCTCTGAAACTCCTCATCCACAACTCTAATACGACGTAAAAAATTATGAATACACATTCGTTGCGACAACAACTGCAACTTGTATTTGAAATGAATAGCTAGACATACGACCAGGAACTTGTCATCTTTGTTTCCACGCACCAAAGGTGCGTTCAATCACGTTCATGTACGAAGTGTGTCTATAGTTAAATCTCCCACGAGCATTTCGGAAATGTCAACGACGACCCGTGCCATCATCGTGGAATTCTTGAAAATTATACAATATATTTAATCATTTACATAGGGCCATATATCCCGGTCAATAAGCAAAATTGGAGTCAACCAAATAATACTTACTCGGCTCTGGTAGCGAAAAGTGAATATCTTGACTGTATATAGCATGAGCCAGCATTAGAGCATCGTGCGTATTCCCAATTGTGCCAACAAGCACAAATGTGAAACATAAATTAAAATCACACGTGACCAACACATTTTGCGTCGATACTCATTTTCGATCTATGAAATTCACACGCTTGTGACGCGGTAGCACGGCTTTCACATGCATTTTATCAATAGCTCCAATGTAATCCTGAAATAAGGGTTTCTTAGTGGGGTCCGGCCTGTACGAAAACTCTCTCTCGCTATAGTTCGCACTTGGTTTTATGAGACGTATCGATAACGTAACAACGGCACATAAAACTGCTTTGAAGTAATGGCATACTGTTTGCAACGAATGGTTGAATATCAATGTCACCTGCCGGTATCCCTTTCCATGTGCTAATATGTACAATAATATTCCAACTTGCTCGTAGATATCTACCTGCTGGCTACTGCATAAGCCATATTCATCACGCAGAATATGTGCAAAATGTCGCAACACCTACGAGTACATTCAATTCTTGAAAGCACATATGTCCATTTTATTCCATTGCATCATTCATAAACATGTGCCCATTTCTGAAGAAAGGAAATCTTTGAATGCAATGCCACTATTTGCGATGGTATTTTCTTGCGTCGCTGTATGCGATCCTACAATACGTAACCCACTTCGTTACATCATCCGCTAATTGGCTAGACAACTCATCATCTTCGAATTCTTCTTCCTCATCGGACAAAGCGCATAATTGAAGTTGAGATCATCCATTGATTTACAAAATTGTTAAATTTCTTATGGCCAAGTTGAAGAATCTCTCATTTTAGCAGTACAAATTTGTGCTACTAAACTCCTGAGTGCACGTATGATAATTTCTCCTTCGAAGCTCCTACTATATAGAGTAGTGAATGTAGCATATAAGTTGTTTTCATTGATTTACCTTTCACTATAGATTGTACCAAATCTTCCCAAAAAAAGCCACATCACACTGTCAATGACTAACTTTTGCTAGCTAATGCTGAAAGATTATCTGGAAAAAGTGTTTTCACATCGCTCAAGTTTTGTCCACCATGCACGTACTATTTGTGTAACAAAATAAAGTAAACAATTTTAACCACAAACCTACACAACACAACAACATATGAAACGCAAGAGAATCATGACATACATGGGTACAGATGCCGAAAGATGCTAGTGTCACGGGGAGAATGAGGGAGAACAACAACATAATAAATTACTAGAACTTGTAGAGTCACTAATGGAGTTATTTGTTGCACTCCTTAAACTGCCACTCAATCCACTCAATTTTTTCGTCGACGTCGTACATCACGTTGAGCATATTTTGATGTCTCTTCTATGCAAGAAGCGTACAAGCGAAAAAGTACACGGGTTCATCGCTTGAGTCTCCCAATGGCATCTTCGAAGCACGTAACTCCAACATTTTCCTTCGGCGACATGATGGTATTGAGCTTCGCTGCCACTTCATCAACGACAGTATTTGCCTGCTAAACAGAAAACGACAACTTTCGAGCAGAAATTTTCCTTTTCTTCCTGTTTTCATAGTCGTTGCCTACTTCCTTTTTCGCCGCTGCGAGCTTCGGAAGCTTTCACGCTTGGGTTGCACTTCTCCCCGTCCCCCTCATCGCTCAAGTCAGTACTCTCCCCATTAACAAGGATTTCATCCATGTGATCTTTAATTGCATTGTCCTCGAACAATGCAAATCCCGCCCTGCATAATTTTGTCGAGGTCATTAGTACTTGTCAGCATCATAACTGTCACCAAAAAGTTAGCGATATCGAATGTAGATCTCACTGACATCTTTGTCTTTAAAATCTTTGTAATCCTCATGCTCCTACAATGACAGTCACACAAAAACGGAAATGACAATGAGTTGATTGGTGTGGAAATTTTAACCGATTGTGCTTTTTCAGGAGAACGAATTAAGCTAAGTGTGGACATTTTTCGGAAAAAAAAAATTGACTGCTCAGGCATCAAGACAGAATGTTGATGACATATTTATTACAAATGCTATACAAACAAGTACAACCACTTGTCACAAATTACTGCAACAACTAGCATGTTTGAGGAAATGCTATCTATGGAAAACCCCTTAACATCAGCAACAGACTGCCCATAGTCACATTTTTAGGACATTACACATTGCTAAGCACAAGCAACTATTCGACGAAGCAAGATTCGACTCCAATCCACAACCTTCAAACAACCATTTCCGGCATTACCGTCGGGAACTCGTTTACACATGGAAAATTCAGGTTTAGAAACAAGTACAGAATGCTCAAATGAAAGTGATGTAGTCGATATGTTCATAATGTACCTTTATTTTCGGGTCCACCATTCGTCTGATGCGCATATTCTGTATGTTGATAGATTATATTCGACCCTGGTACAAGATAAGAGCTCGGTGAGGTGTTTGTGGTCTTGACGCAATGCCTTCCAATGGTTGTGAAGTTGTTGTTTGCTCCAATTGTGGTTGGAGATAGAGTTAAAAAGCTTAATAATACCTTCCCAACCGTACTTCATGAAACACTTACCGTGTCGATGACTTTCGACAATCGCGATCTCACGGGCAGCAATAAACGTTCTCCTTTCTGTAGGGTCCCGTTTCGCATTTTTTTGGAGTCAGAGTCGTTATGACACTCATACGAACTGGACGAACAGGACCCCGAAGGTCACCCATCTGCAGAAAGTAGACCAATGGAGTTGGAAAACAATTAAGGAATAAAAACTGTAATTGAAGCCTACTCCAATAACATACCTCGTTCAGGAATGGCTCCATTGAATTCGGGTAATGGCTGGAAAAAAACCCGCCACTTTTCACGTTTATAGATTGTATCAAATCTATCGGCGAGTGAATGTAAGTGTTGTATGCATCCATCGTCGAAACAAGGTCGTCAAGGCCGTGGTCGATTTTTTTCAAGCAAGAACGAAGTACTTATGTCGTGGGCAAAAGACCCAGCAAGTCATTGCAATTAAAGGATTTTGTACGAATGAAAGTGTCGATGGACGGTGAAAGGTGCAGCGCGACGAAGAGCTCTGTGGACACTGCACTTCTATTGCTTCACAAACCCAAATTTAGGATATATAAGAAACCAATTGCTTCTAGTGACAAAATGCAAATGTTGCTTGTTTCGGTGCTACTATAACGATTGCTGCAGTTTATACGTTGTTACATACTGAAGCGGGGTCCACTACTATCACGAGCATTCCGATAAGGAAGGTCAATGATGGGCATTGAACGGTTATGAGCAATTTCGACCTCAAGCAGGTTTCGATCGACTTCTTTGTTCGGATGAGGGAGAGAAGAAATTGAGAAAGTTTTTGTCAAAAAATGAAAGAGGGATAGAATAGAGAAATGTAGGCTTGCTTTGTCAAATTGTACAGAGTTTTTTGTCATAGTGGATACTGCTCCAATGTTTATTTTTTGTCTACAATTGAAGAGAAATGTGTCCCAAACAGGGACTTAAAAAGTGAGTGTCACTTTTTTAATAAAAAAAAAGTGACATTTAATTTTACACAATAATTTTTACTTTCAAAATGTTTTTCATAATACTTTTCAAAAGCCCCTAATTTTAGGGATATTTTTGTAAGCAACGCAAATGAAAATCATTAACTTTTGGGCCTCAATTACAAATCTCTTTATTTCCCCCCCATTACCTGGCGCGCAAAAAATAATGGCATATTTTCTTCCTTTTTGGCAGCATATAGTTGTTGCTCTGTTACTGTTAGTGTGTATATTTACTCCTCATTTTTTAAAATTTATATTTTTAAACTCATTTTCAATCTATTCACAACTTCTATCAGTTTTTTAATCACACATTTCATTAACTTTTAACAAAATCAATTAAAAATATATTTTTTAGTAAAATCAAACATGAGCTTAATTGATAATGGCTGCTATTTATACCACATGCCCTCTACTTTTACATGGGTTTCACTTAAGCCCTAAACCCTTCATTATTTTTCTTCCATTATTTCAGTCAAAAACTAACGAATTTCAAGGCGGCTGCCACAGGATTGTAATAATTGTTGCCAAAATTTCCTTCTCAAAGATAAAATAATTGATTCCAAATAAAATAGAGCACAAATAATTCAAAAAGGTAAGTTCTAATCACCATAAAATAATGAGTTTGTGAATAATCAAACAGGGCTATATATCTTATTTGCAATTGAGGCTTTTTCACTTTTCACAACCTTGGGACAAAAATTTGAACAGTTGGGGTTGAAGACATTCCTCTATTGAGTTCGCTCTGAGCTCTCTTACCACGTCTCTACTTGCTAAAGACAAACCAAAATTATTAACTCTTATGCAGCTCTTAATCACCATGCAAGAGATTTCAGTTCTTAAATTAGAGAAATAACATACTTTGCCACATGAGTATAATCACTAAGAATTATTATTATTATTATTTTTTTTTTTAATTTTCAACTTGCTGAAAATTATGGTTCAACCCCCCAACTAACTTTTTTGGGAGCTCATTAGTCGTCAACATCAAATAATTTCACCACACTCCCAAACTATAGAACCACCACTACTACAATCGCTGATATCGCTAACCGCTACCGGACCCGACCATCACCACCACCACTACATTTCAAAATTGGTTTTTCTTATTGATTTTTACAGAATGTTTAGCCCTTTAAAACAATGGTGTGATGGTGACATTAGTGAAACTGGTTCTTTTTCTTCTCATTTTCTTTACTGCTGATAGTGCTCGAAAAGTGATTGTCCTCTTATTTGGGCGATATGGTGGTGCTGGTGGTGGTGTTGTAGATCCAGTCCACCGATGAAGAAGAGAATGAAATCTTGGTGACAGTATTGGGTAGCCATGTGGGTTTTTTTAGTTTTGATGATCCAATTGGAAGCGGTAGTGATGGTTGGGATAGGATAGTCGTGGTGGTGGCGGTGATCTCAATTCTTTTATTCCACGTCTAAAAACGACCATTGCTGGCTAGTGGAGGATAATGAACGATGGTGTGGTTGCCGGACTGGTAATAGTTTTGGACGCAGTGGTTTGCTGGTGATGATGTTATTAAACAGTCACCAGTACAAACGAGTCGTCCCAATGGGTAATGCCATTTCTACACCATTTTGTGTACACTATTATTGACATTATCCAACTTGTCAACAAATGATTAGAGCAAAAAAATGTGTTGTTTTTTTAACTATCCAATGATGTGCTGCTACGTGACAAAATGTAGAACTTAATGTATAATATCATGATGTACATCGAACATGATTCCGTCCCGATATAGCCATGGATCGTTGACAAAATATATATATAATAGCTAACCAGAGCCATAGAAGTAGCAACCTGTACCCCTTTTCCTCACTTCTATTTATTTCCTCGGTTTCAGCCGGAAAATCAGGATACCAACAGATACATAAAATAGACCTGAGAACCCAAAGATACTACACAATCCATATGTGTTTTAGATAGATAATTTAAGAAGAAGATGAAGAATTGTGAGCTATGCAAGTCTACTGCAAGAACGTACTGTGATTCGGATCTAGCAATCCTGTGCTGGGATTGCGATGCAAGAGTCCACACAGCAAACTTTCTTGTAGCCAAGCACATTAGAACTCTTCTCTGCCATGTTTGCCAATCTTCAACCCCATGGACTGGCTCTGGTCCCAAGCTTGCGCCCACAGTTTCGGTCTGTCAGTCCTGTGTCAATACAAGAAACCCTAATATCAACGGGGATTTTGATCTTGAAGATGGTGATGCGGAAAATGACAGTGAAGAAGAGGAGGATCAGGATGATGATCATGATCATGACGATAGTGATGATGATGAGGGTGATAATCAAGTTGTGCCTTTGGTTTCAAGTTCTTCTAGCAGTGAAGAGTCATCTAGGAGACTTTGCAGAGAAACAGATGATGTGCAGCCCCCAAATATAAGGTTTCTGCTTGCACAAACTATAGGAAAATTTTTGTCACAATTTTTATCCTTTTTCCACCAATGTCATTTGTTTTTGCATCATTTGTGCTGCAGAGTCTCTGTTCTTGATTATCATTTTCCATTTTCCATTACGAATATTGTCCTAGTATCATGCTTTTATGGAAACAAAAAAGCACTAACATATACGGATATAAGAGCGTCTCCAATGGATATGTGGGTTGCTATAATTTGTATAAAAAATTACGGTTGTGGTACATGTACATAACAACTTATATAATGGTTTGCTAACAGATGATGTGAAGAGATTTAATTGGATCAAAATCTCATTAATCAAATAAATTCTCCACTTATATTTTGACACCTCATCATTATGTATAACATTATGTAAATAGTTATTAACAAGAAGCATTTTTCAAAAAATTATTATTTCTCAAGCTTTTATTTTAATCCTTGTTTAGGTCAATGAAAGATCTCAAGACAAGAGTTCCCTAAAGATTAGCCCATGGACATGAAAAGGATATTGGAGAATTATTCAGCAAGAGACTTGATCTATTGGCTCTTTCACTGGATGATCTTTATTGATTTGTATCTCCCACCAGCTTGTTGTGCTCAACAAAGTATTGTAAATGCATTAAGTCAAAAAAAGCAGAAATTGACAGAAGCCAAATTTAAATATCTTGGTTTATTTTATCTCTCTCTTAAATCTTAATCTTTCTTTTCATTTGTTGAAGTTTCTGATAATAACCACGTCACCTCTTATGTTTATTATGTTGTAGTCCCCTTAGACCACAATGTCACATCAATAATTCTACTCGTACATAATTTTGTACAATTTTTTTGATAAAACTATTGAAGAGGCGCATGTCGCAACAGGGGCCACCCTAATAGGGGGCCGCCACTTGGCCATTTTATCAACAAACTTGTAAGATTTTTTGTACAAGTAGCACTTCTCATGTCACATTGGCTTACCAATTGATGTACATGGACTTCTTGTTGTTTAGGGATTTGGAGATGTCGCGGAAGCTCGCCCCAAGGATTGTTAAATTGGTGATTTTCAAGCTCAGTTTCACGTTACTTTTCTCTACCAAACAACCAACCCAAACGGCTCTAACCCACAACCAATATATTCACCTCGATTGCTCTTCAATCTCACCCACAAAGAACAAGATAATGGTAATGATTTGTAGTCACAAAGGCAAGAAGAAAATCAGTGAAAGAGAGACAAAATGGAGACCAAAGATGAAGGAAGCAATGGTAGCCGGATTTTTCTCTCCACAATGCGCACACGTTTTCTCTCTCAATAAAGCAACCTTGTTTTCTTCTTTCACACAAATCATACACTCATGGCTAGGGTAAGAAACAACATATATGTAGGATTAGGTTAAACTTTAGTTGGATCAATAAAAAGTTTAAATGGGTCAAGATTTAAAGTCATTTAAGTGGTAATATATATGGGACGTGAGTAGCATTAATATCTTAAGCTACTTCCAATAGTCTATGTTGTTTTTTACTCGAGCATTTGGACTTAATTGTTAGTAACAATTTCGCTCATCAATCAATGCCTATGAAACTCAATCCGACGTTTACATCATAACTTGGGATTCATTGGGTATCAAAATCCAACAGGAGGAACACGTCTTCAAAAGTAGGTGTGGCATCAATTCTTAGGTGGTACTACAATGTGGTAATATACAATACTCATCTTTTTGACGATACAAATAAAGTCATCTTGGAAGATGAAAGAGTTGATTAAGATCTAGTTCTAACAATTCAAAATGGAAATTCTAGACAATTTGAACCGGACAATGCAATAAAGATACTCGAGGTTGGATAAAGGACCTAGAACTCAATTGTTGGACACTTGATAGAAATGCTGGAAAGATAGCCAAGCCAATGACATGCGTGTTAAAGAAGGGAAAATTCAAATAGAATGAAATTGTTCTATGTTTAAGTGAACACAATATTAGGGTATTTCGTTCACTTCACACGCAAGCTAAGCCAACGACACGCGTATTAAAGAAATGACAATTCAAATAGAATGAAGTTGAATATATATAAGTCAGCACAAGATTCGAGTATTACGTTCATCTCACATACAACTCAACGCCTCTCAAAGTGCCCAACTTGGCATCCAGGCATAGTAAGATTAACCTAATACAAAAAATGATACGCACTCCGCTCAAAATTTTGAGAGGGCAATGAAACCAATGCCCAACACACGAGATTGGAAATGTCTCATCCTTCTATAATTTTGTTAGTCTTTTAAACAACATTTATAACATACAAGTTTCAAAAAAAAAAAAACAGCAATGTCATTCACCTAATTCTTACAATTTTGTATCTTATCCTTCATATTTTCAATCGCTACTCAATTACGAGGTTCGAATGAGTTCGATTTAAACATCATCAATCCAACGCATTTAGATCATAGTCTTTAACCTAACAAATATACTATAATTTTCCATCAATTCAGGGATGAAATTTTATATTAATCATAGATCTTGGAATTTTGCCTTGCTCCACCCACCAAACCCCATTTTCTATATAAAAAACTAGGCAAATAAAACAATATTAGCACCGGCCATTGCATCAACTATGGCGATTTAGATGCCAAAATATTATTTGATCAGTTTTAGATCAACTTTAGCAGGATTCCAAGAGAATAAATAAACGTAAATGCCAGAACCATCCACGTGCTTAACACAAATCCTGCCGTATTAGCATTATATTAGCAAGTTGATTATCATAAGATGAAATGTGTATGCCAGACACCACCACGTGCCTTGTAATGGCAAGTTGATTCTAAAATTACTCGACAAAATGATACCTAAGACTGCCTGCCTGCCTTCCTTGGTAAATTAACTATGGTACTATGAATAATAAGAAAGAAAACTGACATTTGTCATCATCTTTGCAAGTATCAGTATAATGCCAGAAACCTTCACTTATGTGTGACAACCGTCATAAAGAACATCCAACCTGAAAATGGTATCAAGCCTTTCAAAGAATATATAAAATCCTCCCAGGCCATTAAGGAAATTCACATCTCATTTTCAAATTTTAGATGGCTTTACCTCCAGCATAGAGAGTTCATCCCAACACAGACATGGAAGTCCAACGTATTCTCTTTCTCATGTTAGGAACAGAAAAAATACCGGGCTTTTAAACGAAGATGCTTGACCCACATTTAGGCCAGGCTGACCAGGTCCATGGACAGGTTGGGGATGGACATAGCAGCCCGATTAGCCCAGTATTTGAAAGATAATTCTCAAATATTTGTGTCCCTCATCAAGGTCACTGCAATTTCAGATTCTATATTGCTTTGGGAAGTCTGTATTAATCAGCATTCAAATCAAACATCTGAAACACATATAGACTTCAAACGCTCTAATATATACGCAAAACACTCAATTAGGCAATGAAAAGCATGAAAGTGCCTTTTATATAACGATCCAGCTCTGCCATAACTCCCACTTGACTAAATAAAGTTGGAAGAACATGTTTGCAAAAAAGTTTCAACAGTAACTTGCAAATATGGGAAGCAGTGGAAATCATTTTATGCCCTAAAACGATGGTAAGAAACTCAAGGAAAATGGTCCATCCGAACTTCACGGTGAAATTCCAGTTCCCAGGCGTAAGCAGAAAGAAAGAACTCAACACTACCACACTTCATTTCTCACATGGCACAAATCCACGTCAAGAGAGATCATTTCGCTAGCTCAGAGTCACCCAGCCACTCCTATCCCTTTTGCTCAAGAAGCCTTGTCAACATCTGCATTATATGAACACTTACGAGCAAATTAGTCCTTTTTCCCCAGATCTGTAAATAGAGGAATGAACACATTTATTAGAATTCAACTAACGTATGGAGGCTAAAACATTCAAAACTAGCAAGACAGCTAAAATTTGGGGTCAGTGAATTATAATTAAAAAAATATTGGCTAGACAACCCATGCATACCCTCACTCAAACAAAGCTAATGACAACCAATCAAGGGCGTCGTGTATGGTCTCTTTAAATAATAATCTCAAATAAGGAAAGCTCAGTGCGGCATTTCTGGTACCTATATGCATAGAAAAAAAAAATTGAAATGGTTTGTCATCAAAATGATGAGAGTAGAAACCCAGTGTAGGGGATTGTGTTTTTTTTATTCAGGTGGTGTGTCGGATACGAGTACATATCTAGAAGTTGGATCATTTTTCCTAAAATTTAAAATATGGCACACACTTAAAATGATCCAAAATTTAGACATGACTATGTGGATACATCTTATATATATATATACATACTAATAATTTTACATGCATTTTTCAGAGAAATATGTATTACATATAAATGATTATAATAATTTTTATTATTTTTTACATTTTTTCATGTTTTTCAAAAAAAATTCAACCGCACGGGTCATCTAATTCATTGGGAAAATTTGTTTTTGGGTCCAATACATAAATAGGAATGGGTCCTCTAATTTGTTCTTTCATGATATGAAACTTGAACTTTCACTTCACGTTCATATCCAACATTGACCAAAGAAGGACCAATAATAATTCCTAATCTTATGTCCTTCAAAAGAAGCATGAGTAGTATTGACTTGCATCTCAATTTCATTTTTAAATTGAGCTTCTAAATCACCAACTGATATATCTTCCTCTTCAGAAGTTTCGTCAGTTTGGAATTACTCCTATTTCTATTTGTTAAAGGTTCAGATTTTTCAATCTAGTAGTCATAACTTCAACCAACTCGTTGTTAAGAGCTTTTAACTTAAGATCTAAGTTTGGCATGGAGGGTCTAAATTATAGGTTTTTGCAATACTACATCTTGAGTAGTATTAGAAATAAATTCTGTATCTGCTTTGTCAAGGATAAATTAGTTGTCTTCAATTCTATCCAATTCCTTGGCCATTTTCAGAAGAAGTAGCATATGTTTGGTTTATAAACCCATTTATAAACGATCAAAAAGGATCAAACCAATTTTTATCCACACATTTCGTGGGGGGGGCCATTTATCCACCACTCATTTATATAAACATAATTGTTTATATGCACTTCCTATACAAGCTTTTAGGTCAGTATAATTGTTTTTTTTTTAATTGAGTTTAAATCGGTTAAGTTTTATAATGCTTTACTCTTTTCTATTTGGGCTTCAGCAAAGGCATTGGTTTCTAAGGTCAGACCTTCCTTAATGATGACCTGGGCTGTTGTGGGCTCAATTGCTCCGACCATAGGCCTGATTTAATTCACCATTTAATAAAGGGAACAATTATCTTGTTTCTTTCCAATAAAGAATGAGATTGTTCCTGGAAAGTTTTCTTTTCTTCAGATGTGTGGTTTTTGAAAAATAATTCTGTGAAAGGCTTACTTTTTGCCTTCATAAGTCCCCCCTTAATCTTTTCTGTCAATGAGAAATTCCTACTTCAGTTATTTGCATAGCACTAATAGACATATTCATTTAGGAGGCAGTAGGAGAAATAGGAGGCCCAGGTCCATTATGATAAACTCCATGGTAAATATTCAACATATTTTTTTATTTTTATTTTTTGAGGGAAGGAGGTACCAATCCTCGGTACCTTGACCTTGGTTGTGGAAACATCATCTTAACCAACCAAGACGAGGTGAACATGTAAATTTTGCCTGGATAAAAAATATAGGTTGTATTTATTTTTCTAACACTTCTTGCCACATAGGGTATCGAAATGGTCTCAAGGAAGTATAGACAAAATACATTAATGCCGGAGAAAATCAAATAAACGAACGACTAACTCTCAATTCCACCAAAGTCTAAGTCATCCCATTTTCCATGAAAACCAATCTCTCCACATATGAACTCCAGCACCAGCAATCCTTTTTAAACTATAGACACAAACTTTCAATAAATAAACAGTT
>CAIGRL010068247.1:0-10785 GCA_903798325.1 Fraxinus xanthoxyloides | reverse complement strand
GAAAAATATTATTTTATAGTTCTGTATTTTAAATGAAAATTATTATCGGTACCACCTTAAGATGTTTGAAAATTTGGGGCGTTACATCAACTATCTTCCAAAACAATCCAATAAATTCTACTATATTTGAGTTTAATTATGAATATCAACATCATCAAATTGTTGCTAATGGCCTGACACACATTAAAATCAATTTTCCAAACTTTAGAGATGACTAGTGAACATGTAAAGGTTGAAACTACGTTAAGCATGAAAAATGTCAGAATTTGCTTCTAGGTATCTACCACTATCCAATTATTTTCCCAACCCCCTTTTGCATCCTTAACCACATGCATTCATTCTTAAACTTTTACCACACATATATACCACAAGTACAAGATATTCAGCCTTGAGTTAAACATGAAACTGAATTAGGCAAACTTACTTTGATTGTCTTTGGTTTCCATTGCATTATCATGCCACAAATCTGAAAGCCCAAGATTAAGTACCCAAGAGAAGGGTGATTGGTTATTAATATTTTATTTTTTTGAGAAATTTAAACAAGTTTTGAATGAATAAATCAATCAAGTAAAATGCAAAAATACAAAAAATAAAAGAAGGGGAAGAAATTGTGCAAATAATATAATTGTGGAAGTTCGATCCAAAGCAATGATCTTCATCCTCCATTACCAAGCTCTCCATCACGAGCAATGCATTTCACTAAATTTGATTGACTTATATCGCAATCCAAACAACACATTTGGTGACTTACAAACAAGAAGCACGGATCCTTATACAATATTGATCTTTTCGCGACCTCAATACAACCCAAACTATTGAGCTTTCTATGGACCTCAATATGACCCACAAATTTAAAGAGATTCGATTTTACAATTTGAGACTTTTCTCTTAATAAATGATATAAACAAATTAAGTACTAAGAGAAAAAGAGGCTAACACTTCAATGAATAGCAATAATTGAAATTCAAGTGTTAGGTGAGAATTTTTTTTGATGAGAATGATGATTTTCAAAAGTTTGATTCAGTTAAAAGTTTTTCAAAGTAAATGATTTGATAAAGATAAACAAGATGTAAGATCAATATAATTTTCTAAAGAATGTCTCACTTAAATGTTCTTAAAAGTGTTATAATTAATGGAAAAAGTGAATGTATATATAGAGTTCAGTGAGTAAAATTACATGTGAAACCCGACGCCCGTATATTGAACCGGGCAACCAAAGTAGCTATTTTGCAAAGTGTTATCAAACAATGGATAAGGAGTATAAATCTTAGATATCACTTCTAATTCATATCTTTTCCCTATTTTTACAAGTCAATAACAATTTCAAGCATATTCATCAACTTATCACATTCCTATCAAGTACACATTTTTACCAAGCATATGTATGCATATCATCTCATGTGTTTTTCCCCTTTTGGCATAAAAGAAAAAGTACAACCATAGGAACCAATAATAGCAAGAAAATTCCCCCTTAAGTTAACGCAAGATGCCAATCAATTAGAGTTCAATATAGAGCATATTGCATCCACGCGCATTAAAAAAACATGAGGTTACGAGAGTTAATAGCATGAATAGGTTAGACTAACATAAATTTATCCAAAATACATAAGCGTAAAATGTAAATCATAGCTAAGTCTCCAAAAAAGGCGGTGGAGCGAAGCGAGTGTAAAAGACATTTTACTAAGCTTGCACTACTTATGTTTGAGCGTTGTAGTGAGCATAAAAGGCTGTTGAGCTTGCATCGCTGCTTGTTGAGCTTGTATTGCATTTTGTTGAACTTGAAATTGGCGAAGCATCCCGTTATGTCCGTCGATGGAGGATGTAAGTGAATCATTTCTTCCATCGAGGAAAATGTAATGATCTTAGGTAAATGTAAAACCTCCGTTAGGACATGAAGCACTCGAGCTTGGAATGTGGTGTGGTGCAACATCATCATCGTCGTCATCCTCTTCTTAATCCCCTTCAAGTGATAAGGTCGAGGACTCCGCATCAAACCCCTTAGTCTAGGCCATCCATTGTCCATTCTCTTCAACAAGTTTCATACACTTGAGAGTGTAGTTGATATTGTTAGTACGACGAAGAGATATAGAAGCCTCACCATGTAAAGAGACGTCAAAATGTTTAAAAATCTTGGTAAGAAGCATGTCGTAGGGCATATCTTTGATGTGTCGAGTGGAATGAACTAGTTTCATGTGTCCACAGCAAAAGTTGAAAAATTCAGTTTCTGTCCAACCATAAAGGGATCGAGAATAAAGAGAATGAAGTTGTTAACTTCGTCACTATGACCTTTTTGCGGAAGGATGATGTGGGCAATGATATTTTATAAAACTTTGCAACGTAGGATTAGTTGATTTGCACTAAGTTTTGTAGGATTTTCAATATTTTTTCTTTTTACTAGATGACAAGTGGAGTCAGAATCATATGATTTTCACATTCTTAGAGTTCTAGTATGGTTCGAATAATGGATTTGGTCATGATAATTTGTTTTC
Organism: Fraxinus xanthoxyloides; assembly: GCA_903798325.1. Classification (NCBI taxonomy): domain Eukaryota; kingdom Viridiplantae; phylum Streptophyta; class Magnoliopsida; order Lamiales; family Oleaceae; genus Fraxinus; species Fraxinus xanthoxyloides. The sequence continues at coordinate 8,296 of CAIGRL010068247.1, read as the reverse complement.
CTTTCATCATGCAAGAAATATTATCAGAAGTGCGAATAGGACGCATATCTCTATCATAAGGTTGTGATAGGCACGTTCGTCCATAGTCTCTATCAAAATCCTACCCATGTTTGCAAAGTATTCTTCAATGCAAAAGCGGATGCTTTAAGAATAAATTCAAAGAAATCAATGTTCTTACCATTGAGACTGGGAGATTTTTCAAAGGGATTTTTCGGCACTTCCATTTTCTATTCATATGAGGATTTTAGGATTTTGAAATTTAGAATTTTTTGAATGAAAATTGGAATTCTAAAGAGATTTGAGGTCTAAGAGTGATGGGTTTTTTTTTGTTTATTTTTTTTTATTTTGGGAGAGTATTTGATGATCGGAGATGGAAATATGAAGGATTTTGTGTAGATTTAAGAAGGGAAATGAGATAAAGAGGAAAGGAAATGAGAGAAAATTGGGTGCCATGATTGCCTCGTCTGGTTCTCCATTTTTTAACATACCTTACTAGAATCAAATATGCAATAAATATTAGATAATACCATATATTAAAATTAATCACATAAGGAGTCGTGTAGTTCGAATTCATCAATAATGCCCTAACCTCTTCGAATATGTGAAAATCTATCAAGTGTTAGAGGTTTTGTGAAAATGTCAGCCAATTGAATTTTCATTTTCACAAATTCTAACACAATATCTCCTTTTTGTGCATATCTTATAGAAAGTGGTGTCTAATCTCAATATGCTTCGTTCGAGAGTTCAACATGGGATTTTTTTTATAGTTTATGGCACTAGTGTTATCACACATGATATGTATATGATCAAATGATAAATGATAATAACTAAGGATTTGTTTAATTCATTATTACTTGTGCATAACAATTAGCAGCTAATATATATTCTGCTTTGGCAGTAGATAATGCATCAAAATTTTGTTTCTTACTAAACGAAGACACAAGTGCAAAGCCTAGAAAATACTTGTGTGTAACGCTAGTACTCTCGCTATCAATTGTGCTACTAGCCCAATCGGTATCCGAATAGCTAAGTAAATCAATTTGAGTACACTTTGTATACCAAATACCTAAAATTCTAGTCCCACTAAGATATCTAAATTTTTTTTATAGCACCAAGGTGGGATTGTTTAGGACTTTGATTAAAATCTAGCACATAAACGTGCATTAAACATAATATTAGGTCTACTTGTAGTTAAGTAAAGAAGGGATTCGATCATACTCGATATTTAGTTACATCAACAGAAATATCTTGATTATCTTTGTCCAATTTTATATACGAGCTCATTAGAGTGTTCATTGGCTTCTAGTCTTCCACTTCTTGAGCATGTCCAATATATACTCATTTTGACTAATAATGTCCCATCATTAGTTTGTCTAATTTTTAAGTCCAAGAAAGGATTTGAATTCTCCCATTATCTTTATTTCGAACTCCTTACACATACAATTAGAAAAAAATTCACAAAAGAAATATTAGTAGTACGAAAGTTAATATCATTAACATATATTTGAACAATAATCATATCATTCCTTTTAGTTTCGATTAAAAAAAGTAGTATACGTTTTTCCCATCGAAAATCCATTTGAAAGTAGAAATTTGCCCAATATTTCATACCAAGCTCTAGGAGCTTGCTTTAAACGATAAAGAGTTTTTCTAAATTTGAAAATATAATCCGAATACTTGTGATTTTTAAAACAGGAGTTGCTCTACAAAAACTTATTGAATAAAACTATTTCGAAATGCACTTTTAACATCCATTTGGCAAAGAGTGAATCCCTTTATGGCGGTCAAATGCAAGAAGCATGCGAATTGATTCTAATCTAAGAAATGGTGCAAACATTTTCGCAAAATTGATACTTTCTTCTTGATTTTTACTTTGGACCACTAATCTAGCCTTGTCACATACAATTAACCCAATTTATCTCAGTCATTTATAAAAACTCATTTTGTGCTAATGACGATTTGATCATTTGTTCTGATGATTACATGATTTTTTTTTCAAACTTGGCTCTTTCGTTGGTTCAATTTGAAAAATAAATGCACAACTACAAAAACAATTTTTATTAAAAGTTATAGTAATAATACATTTGGATGAATCACTTATTAATATGTTATTTTCGGTGTGAGGGAACAAACTTTCATTCTTTAGGTAGGGTATGATCATTTTGTACTTCGAAAGGTTCAATTTTCCCTTGTTGAACATTTGTTTTTTTACTCATGTTGATATTTAGAATCCTCCTTATTTTGACCTTGAATATTCATTTGTTCAAAAGGAATTTCTAATCCTACAACATTAGCAATACCTTTTTCGCAATCAAGAAGATTATTTTCATGAAAAGTAACATGCATATTTTCTTCAACGACTAGAGTATTTTTGTTAAAGAATCTATAAGCTTTGCTAGTTGATGAATATCCTAGAAATATTCCTATATTGAATCTTGAATCAAATTTTTCCAAATTTTCTTTTATGTTTAAAATAAAACATTTGCAACCAAATACTTTGAAATAATCAATATTTGGAATTTTATTTTTCCAAAACTTGTAGGGAGTTTTAATTTTTCTTAACTAAATAAAATCATATTAACAATGTAGCAAGCACTGTTAACGGCTTCGGCCAAAAAAATATTTTGTTAAGCTATTTTCATTAACTATAATCCTCCATATTTCTTGCAATGTATGATTCTTCCTCTCTACAACACCATTTTAGGAACCAAGAAATTATGTCATTTCATTACAAAAATTATCAAATTCTCCACATTGATCACTTCTAATAGTTGTAATAGAGTATTTACTTTTCTTTTTGAACCTTTTTACAAAAAAAAAAAATTAAACGCATTCAAAGCTTCAATCTTTATATTTAAAAATAGGACCCAGTAAATATAGAAAAGTCGTCGACGATGAATTTGTATGATGTTTACCACTCAAGCTAGTGGTTTTAGAAAATCTAAAAAGGTCCATGTGGAGAAGTTCTGAAGGTTTTGTAGTTGAAGAATATTGCTTAATCTTGAAGGAAGTTTTCACTTGTTTTCAAATTTGGCATGCATCACAAATTTTGCCTTTTTCAAACTTCAAATTTGACAATCCTCTAACTGAAAGCAATTTTTTGGATTTTTGGATAAAAGGTCCATGCTAACATGGCCTAACCTTCTATGTTATAACTAAGTATCAATTTTCAAACTAGATAAATATTTTTCATCACTTTCAAATTTAATGTTTATGACATAGACATCTTTACTTCACCTTCCTCTAGGCATATCCTCTTTAGATGTAATCTTTAATAAAGGCATTTAAAATAATCGAATTTAATATGTAACATTTATCACATAATTGACTAATGCTCAACAAGTTATGTTTGAGGTTTTCAACTAATAAAACATTTTCAACACAAGGAGATGAATGGTTACAATGTTTCCAATGCAAATAATTTTTTGTTTGCCATTATCCCCAAAAGTGACATGACATCCATCCTTCGTTTTGAGATTCAACAATAGAGATTGATATCCAGTCATGTATTTTGAGTAACCACTATCCATGAACCATTTCCTCCTTATTTTCTTTGGTACATACAAGAATAATTCAATTTTAGTTTTTTGGTACCCATGCAAATTTGGGTGGGGTAGTTAGTTCTAGTGGATTCTTGAATCCGCTTATTTTTGCTTTCAAAGTGTAGCCTCTTTTGGTTAAACAATTAAATGAAACATGTCCACTCTTATTACAAAAGCTATATGTAATGTTTGAAATAGAGGAATTTGAAGCTTTAACAAATAAGTTTTTGAGAGATTTTTGTTTCAAGAAAGGTTTATATCCAATCCTTCCTTTATCAAAAACATATTTTTGTTCACCAAACATTAAATAAAAGTTTTTCTTACATTGAATGAACTTGTAAACAATTTCAGTTGAATCTACTTCTTTCTCTCAAGAAGGAATTTTCTTTAATGAAGGAGTTGTAATCAACCTTTCTTTTTCAAAATATTTTTACGTTTCTAAAATTTTCTTTATGTCATTTTAAAATAAATAGTGCTTCTTTTTGAGAATTGAGTGACTTGCAAGTTTGTCAAATTCCTCAAGAATCTCATCATACGAGGTAGATAAATCATCATATGAACATTTTTCAACAAAATTTATCTCAACATTGATTGCCATGAAACATGTGTTGACAACCTCCTCTTGACTTTTGTTTTCATCTTGATCTTCATCATCGTTTTCATCACATAGTCGCTTGGAGTGCCTTCTTTCTTATAATTACTTCCTTGCTTGGACAATTGGTTCTCTTGTAACTGAAGTCACAATCATAGTAAAACAATATTTGTGTTGTTCCTTAACCCTTTTCTTCTTTCTTTTTGAAATCGCTTACTATTTTGAAAACTTTTCCATTTCTTGACATAAAGGATTAGATCTTCAATTCTTCATTACCTATGTTTTCACTTGTAGTGAGTTCAATAATTTCCGATTTTAATGTAATTTTACACTTTGGAGGCTCATTTGTTTCTACTTTGCTTTTCCTCGTTTTCTCTTTTGTCTCGGCATCGTTGAGCTCATAAGTCAACAAGGTTCTATAAAATTCTTCCAAATGATAAGTGCTCACGTCTTTGGTATTTTCTGTCAACATCCTTAGCGAGCTCCAATCCTCTAGAGAGACCTATGCATTTTACTTACAAGTTCACCATTAGTAAATTTTCGATTAAAGCGTTTGAGGCCATTGATATTAGTGAAGTGACTAATCATATCAATAATAGGCTTATTTGCATAAAGAAATTTTCAAGTTCCTTAACCAAAATATTTATTTTGGTTTCTTTCACTTTGTGCGCTGACGTTTGTAACTGCTAAAACATGCCTTATATTAAAAGTGGAACCACATGTGCTAATACAATTTACATTCATTCTTATCTAAGACACAATAAAGTATGTTTATTGCTCTAGCATTCAATAGTAGTTTTCATTTATCTTCTTTATCATATTACTCTCTAGATTTTGAAATTATTTGATCTCGTTTACCATCCTCTTTAATAATCCTTTTAGGCACATAGGGACCGAATTGAATAACTTCCCAAACATTATAATCTATAGATTGAACATAGATCATCATCCTAACTTTTCAATAATTATAATGTGTGTCATCAAAGAAAGGTGGATGATTTGTATAGTGCCCCTCAATATTTTGAAAATTGTGATTATCCATTATTCAAGATTGTGAAATCTTTTTACAGACAACGAGCACCTTGCTTAGTACCAATTGAAAGCCCAATAACTAGTTAAGATGGGGTGAATTGGTTATTAAAACTTTTTTCGAGAAATTTAAACAAGTTATGAATGAATTAATCAATCAAGTAAAATGCACAAATATAAAAAGTGATAAATGAAAGGGAAGAGACTGTGCTAACGATATAATTGTAGATGTTCAATCTAAAATAATGATATACGTCTTCCGTTACTAAGCTCTCCGTTACAGGCAAAACATTTTCACTATTTGACTATGACTCAATCCAAACTGCTTCTGGTAACTTACAAATAAGGAGCACCAATCCCTATATAATATTGATATTTTTGGGACTGAGATATGACCCAAATTATTAAGCTTTCTAGGGACCTCAATATGATCAACAAATTTATAGAGGAATGATTTTACAATATTGACACTTCTCTCTTAATAAATGATATAAAAAATTAAGTATTAAGGGAGAAAGAAGCTAACACTTTAATGAATAGTAACGAATGAAGCTCAAGTGTTAGGTAAGAAAGACTTTGATGAAAAAGATGTTTCTCAAAAGTTTGATTCAATCTAAAGTTCTCAAAGTAGATGATTTGATAAAGATAAACATGATGTAAGATCAACATAATTTGCTCAAGAATGTCTCACTTAAATGCTCTTAAAAGTGTTATGATGAATCCAAAAAGTAATTGTATTTATAGAGTTTAGTGAGCAAAATTATCCGTGAAACCGGACAAGCAACCGGATGTCCACATATTGAATCGGACACCAAAGTAGTCTTTTGCATCAAAAATCAGAACGATAAAAAAGTGACATTTGGACAATCCAAGCAATGCTTGAATCAAGCTGAGCATCTATTTGAAGTATCGTATTGTCCGATTTGGTGAAAACATCTTCCTCTGTTTTTACTTGAAAAATGTAGACTTTTGAACAATGATTTCAACCTGTGTTGAGCTTTTAATATTTTGTTGCTTAAAAATGAGGCGTTATACTTTTACACGTGAATACAAACATCTAGTCTAATATTTTCATTCGATATTTGACTATAAGCTATTTGTCTCGAATGATTTGTTTCGAAAGCTTGACTTTCATCTCGATTTTTATTGTGCCCCCGATTTGTAATGCGAATCTTTTGACAATAACCTATTTGTCCTCAATCGATCGACTTTGCAATAATAAGTTCGAAGAATTAAATTCAATTGTCAGAAATAAAATTAACTTGTTTGATATGATCAAAACATTAAGGATAAAGTCAACCGTAGGTCAAAAAAATCCAGTTGATTTTTATACATTCCCTTCAAAGTGTTAATATATAATCTAAGGTAGAATGAGTAAATTTTAGTAACCATCACTTTGTGTCCATGGTGATTTAACTTGAGTTCTTGCAAACCAATTACCCCTCTTTTATTATCATAAAATCATCAAAAGGACCCCCAACATAATCTTAAACAAGTTCAGAGGTTATAAAACACTCAAAATTAATAAAGACAAACCTCAAAACCATGACAACACTTGCGTGCTCAGAAGTTCAGTTTCCTAACTTCTTGTTTCCTACTTCTCTTCAGTTTTCTCTGACTTGGGATTGATTGGAGCTAAGTTGGAGGAGTAAATCTCTTTTTTATGAGGTACATATAGCGCCCTAAAAGATTGGGGTCGTGATCGATTAAGAAAGTCATTGTGTGAAGCCACGTCTGGCTTTGCACTTCATATATATAGTCTATATGAAGTATTAAACTATTAGGAGGCGTCAGGGAGGCCTTAGGGCTTAAGGAATTGGATGTTAGAAGAACAAATCACCAAGCATGAGCTTCTCTAAGAAGGAGGTGTCCTCTTGTAGTAAAATCTGAGTTTTTATTTATCCTTGGAAGTGTTACATGTAACTTAGGAGATATATTGAAGGAGTATGTAACAATTTTTGTAACCCTAAAATAAATATGTTGGTAACCTCGAGTAGTCATTTTTATCTTATACATATATGTGGGGTATAGTGTCTATGAAATGGGGAGTGTGACACCCTACAATGGATCTACGTACTAATGAATGCTTAGCAATGCTTCTGGCAAAATGTAACTAGGATGCGCCACTCCTACACCTCTACTCTCATCTTCGTCTCTGCTTCCTTTGCTCTATCTTAAAATATTACCTATGTAGTCACAACTCAATTATTAATTAGCGAATTAAAATCGATAGTTGCTGGGCTGAGAGAATTATGACTAATTGATCTTGATCAGCTGCTATTCCCGTGCCATTGGATTCATGCCTCAAGACTCTGCCACTAGGATTCAGTCGAAGAATCCACTACGACTATCTCTACCTAATATTATTAAATTCTAACCCAAACCACCATGACAATGCTAAATTTGTTAGAACCATCACTATTTAGAAATATTGAAAGCTAGGAAACACGTTTACTTATACCGACGAAAGGCATTATTAAGCTAAGGGCAGTGGACAAGCAAAGGAACAAATGCACTAGTAGCGCTAACGACCTCCTTGTTTTAAAGGGAAAAAGTTGACCTTTCTCATGATCCATTAAGTATCCCCGGAAGGGTAGGAATAACTATTGGTTTCATTAATGTTTTGGAATAGTGATAGTGTTTAAGTTAGGTTTAGTACAAATGGGCTGAGCTCGAATCTCACGAAAATTAGCTAGGTATCAAAGAACCAAGTTCATTGTCTAGGAATAACTACTCATGCATATGTCGGTAAGTCCATCCAAAGTGATGCGTCCCTATAGAAAGAAGCACGCCCACCCGAAGTAGCGTCCTTAGACATGTCGAGATGAAAAATTCTTAGTTTCAAAGACCTTCCATTGATAAGGCATTAAGGGATTCTTTTTTATAGGTTTTATCCTTTTCATGTATAGATAAATGGTTTCGAAAGTATTGAATGGGATCTTTGCTGGCATATTCTGAGAGAGTTCTCAGAGGTCAAGGAAAGGAATGAAAAACACAAAGTTCGACCCTAACAATACTTAGAGGAGGGTTGAATAGGTATTTAATGTGGAATTAAAAACAAATATAAACTAAACAGCAACAAGTCACTTTTAATTCTTATCTAGATGGTTAACCAAACAATCCAATTTTTCCT
>CAIGRL010068174.1:0-12766 GCA_903798325.1 Fraxinus xanthoxyloides | reverse complement strand
ATGAAATCAACTATAGGTCAACAAATCCAACTCTATTCTAATTGAATTAACATTTTAATTTAGATAAAAATCCTAAAGAAAATAAAATTCAATTTAGAATCAAAGTTTAACATTTAAGTTAAAATAAAATTCTAATGACAATTTAAAACTCATGAATTTTAAATAGATCAAAATTAAAGCTTCGGTCAAACCCTTTTAAAATTGCATTCTAATCCTTATTTTTAAATTACAATAGCCTTTCCAATTTCTCAAATTACAACAGAGCCCTCACCTCTTATTACCCAAAACCCTAACATTTTACCCTTCGATGCGACAGCAATTGGTGCCGCATTAGATGATATGTGGAGCACCACAGAGGGTACACCGCACTTGGAAACAACAACACTCGACCTAGTGTTGCAATAGGGTACAGTGGCACTTGTCGCAACTAACCGCATCGACAACAAGTACCACTGCTTAACTCACAACCACGTGTGGATGTATGCTATAGGTTGTTCCTGTAGTGTGCGATGATGCAAGTAGCTGCACGTTGCCGCCATTTCGACGGTGATGGCTACTACCAATTGCCGCGAACCTGTCAACCTTATGACCAATTCTTGACCAAAACTTTATTTTCTTTTTCAAAACAGGTTTTAAAGATGAAATAACTTTTCTAAATTGCAGATTCAAGAAAAATAATAACAATCAGCTTTTGATTGTTCCAATATACAAAGCAGTTTCTAAGAAGTACAAAGTAGACTCTGATACCACATATAATCATGCATCGTGGAATTTAAAATAATTTCAATTCCCAACAAGGATTATCTATTTACTTAATTTTGTGAAGTTCTTTGAAAATATTGAATACATACAATCACAATATACACGCCATAGTTGTACAAGTGTTCAGCCTCCAATGATAATCCATGCACGAAACAAGAATAAAAGAATAAGGATTTTTTATGCTAGCAAGACAATGATTGTGTCATGTTTTCTCAAACCCTAACATCTTATTAATAGAAGTCCCAGTAGGCTTGGCCTAACACTTAAAATTAACTTGGTCCAATGCTTAATTAAGCTAATTAATTAAACATGATCCATGAATTAATTGATTTAATTAATTAATTTGGCTAATTAATAAGTAAGCCATTTAATTAAATGCAACATATGTCAATTAATTAATTAGCAACATAATTCTTTTAATTCTCCTTTTTTTTGCGACCCCACTAGATCCCAATCATGATACCTAACAACTCTAATCAAAATAAGATAAATTAAAAAACCAGTTCAATTTATCATTAATTCACATAGATTAATCAATTCACATTCGTCGTCCAAGATTGATATCTAACAATATGTCAGGGCAACATATGTGATGAAAATGTCACGTGGTATCACAAAATCAAACTTGTTCCTCTACTAATCCTTTCATCAATGTGATTCAATTATATCTTTCATTCTATCCTCAAGCTAATATAAGTTGAAATCTTCTTTTCAACTTACAAGCACACCTTAACCAATGATTTTGGTATTAACTTAACTAAACAAAATCCACATCATAAAATCTTACTATCTGAGAGTGACAAATTCTCTATTCATCTTTCACAACGTTTATATGATTATTAATATACCTAAACAATGTCATATAAGCGAATCTTGATTAGAGTAACATCCAATGTTATCAAAGTATGATTGTTCCCGTATAATGCACTATGATGATTCCAAGATGAATGACCAATTTCACTATCGAATATTAGAGATTAACCATTGAAATTCAGATAATTATCGTGTGAAATCTCTTCAGCAATCGCCAATGTTTGCTCATATGACAAAACATTCACGTGTTTATCTAAAATGCACTATATTTTAGTTTGTAAGATCAGCTACTCAATTTACAATTGAGAAATGCCACACGTTGTGGTTTATCCGTAATAAAGATATTTGCATCTCATTATTGCTTACGACTATGGATAATTTAAGATTTAGTCAAATGTAATTTGTATCTCATAATCACAACTCCTTTTGATTAACAAGTTATAAAGACTTGAATCTACAAATTCTATTATTTAATTTATTAGAATATTACTCAATTGAATAATATATCTGCCATAAATAATAATGCATCAATCATGTTAAAAGTATTTACATTCAAAATCGATTGAATTTAGGACATAACAGTTACACTTTTTTAGTCTTGTATATATGTTGTTATGAGATTTACTTAAAAAAAAACTGGTTCTGTTAATTAATATCATGAGAATTTTGAAATGAGTTTGTTTAATCGGTCATCTAAAAATTCCTTTATCCCTTTTCTTCAAAAAGCGGGAAGCATAGTTTTGCTTCTGTTTACTAGAAAATCCCAATAGGGTAGTGAATTCGAATTCTTTTAGTTGTCACTAGTAACTTCTACAATGGAGGACATATCAATCATTCATGCTATAAATTGGGAAGTTGAAGCTTGACTTGAAAGTGATCCACTAGTTCTTGTGAACCAAACAAGGTTTTAGCATTAAAGAAATTGAAGAATTTGTTAATTGTCTATCTAGTGGTATTCCATTTTAACTGCCAACTTTCGCGTTTTTTTCTGTAGCTACTCATTTCGAGATTTGTCTTTTGACTTTTTTTTTCTTATTATCTTGATGAAGTTTATGAATTTTTTTCATGAGCTTATTTTTAGTAACATTTTTACGAGCACTAGAATTAATGGTTCATGTCATTAATACACAGCTAATAAACAGGCAAATGTGCCTTGTAAGATAGTTGGTATTGGAATGGTTAGAATTAAAATATTTGATGGGTTTGTCAACATATTCGATGATGTAAGACATGTTCCAGACTTGAATAAAAATCTTATCTCTTCAAGTAATCTTAATTCAAAATGGTACAAGTACACTAGTGAGATGAAGTCCTAAAGGTTAGCAAAGGAGTAGTAACAACTACATCACCTATGAACGTAGAACCCTGCAATACAAAGAAGTTAGGTATAAGGCAAGACTAGTTGCAAAGGGCTACAGTCATGCTCCAGTTATAGACTTTACAAATGTGTTTTCTCCTATTTTAAAACATAGTTCAATTCGAGCTTTGTTTGGTATCGTGGCCATGCATGATTTCACACTTGAAGAGTTGGATGTGAAAACGACATTCTCACATAGAGAACTTTATGAAGACATCCACATTCAAAAGCCAAAGGGTTTTATAGTTATAAGAAAAGAGAACTATGTATGCTTGTTGATAAAGTCTATTTATGGCCTGAAACATTAGCCTAAACTGTGGTATAAAAGGTTTGACTCATTTGTGAATACTCATCACTTCAAAAGAAGCAGTTAAGAAGAATGATGACGGGTTATTTGTATACCTACTGTTATATGTTAATGATACGTTGATAACAACTAAGGACAAATGAGAGATAAAAAGGTGAAAGTCCAGCTTAGTAAGGAATTTGAGATGAAAAACTTATGAACAATAAAAAAGAAACTTGGAATGCAGATTCTAAGAGATAGAATAGCAGGCAAATTATACGAAGTCCAAAAGGATATATTGAGAAAGTTCTTTATAAGATCAATATGCATAATGGCAAACACAATCAGATGATGAGGGTGATTATATATAATGAGTTCCATATTCAAGTACTGTGGAATCTCTCTTGTATGCTATGATTTGTTCACGTCCAAATTTATCATTTGCATATGCAGATAGTTCAGTCAATAGATACATGACAAATCCTGGAAAAGAAAATTGGAAAGCATTTCAGTAGATTTTCAAATACTGTGTGACTCTACTTGTGTTTGTTTTCATTTTGGGAGAACTATAGATGGATTTATTGGATATGTTAATTTTGATTTTGCTGGAGATCTTAATAAGAGAAGATCTCTTGCATGGTATGTTTTTACTATTAGTAGTTGTCTATTAGTTGGAAGCTACTTTACATACTATAGTTGCATTGTCTACTATCGAGGCTAAGTACATGGCTCGTACAAAGCTTATAAGGAAGCTATTTGATTAAAGGGATTGTCTAGTGAATTAAGTAAAGACTTGCATATTATCACAGTCTTTTGTGATAATCAGAGTTTTATCTTTCTCACAAAAGATTAGATGTTTCGTGAAAGGACGAAACACATTGATGTGTGGTAACATTTTGTGCGTGATATTATTACTCGTGGTGATATTGTGCTGAGCAAAGTTGGTACCTCAAGATAATCTTGTTGATAGATGATCAACTCACTTCCTTAAACCAAGTTTTAGCATTGCTTGGACTAGGATGGTATTTGTTGTTGAGTTTACCTTTAAAGGTCTCTTGTGGAAGAGGTTGAGTATTTTTTGTTGAGGAGTAAAGTTTTATTCCTTGAATTGGAATTCGTGTTAAGATGGAGATTGTTAGAGACGATGACCCAAATTCTGTTCGGCTCAATGCGAAAAGCTCGCTATACGATATGTTTGTGAAACCAAAATTATGAGAATCTTTGGGGGGTTTATGGGGTAGTGAAAGGATTGGGTCGAGAGGTCCAATCCCGTAGACATGATGTATTTAAAGGTTTCACTGTATAATCATTCAGAGAAACTATACCACTTGTACTCATCCTTGATATAGGGAATTTACCCGTGGTTTTTTTTGTCTTAGTTTTTCACGCAAATCTTATTTTTTTGTTCTTATTTTGTATACTGTCTATTCTCACTTTTTCATAACAGCTTTTTATATCTTATGCATGCTCATTTTAGATTATTTGAGATTTATTCCAACTTGGCTAAAATGGTTGGAACACAATTTGAAGTACTGAAAAAGCTTTTGAATAAAGAGAACACTCATATCTCATATTTCTTATAAAAAATGTTATTCTTCGAGATTCTTGTGCTAGAACCTCTCCACAAAATGAATATGGACACATCTTAGACGGTCCGTGCCTCTCTCATTTATTTTCAATGCCCTCAACATTTTTGAGAAAAAAGCTATACTTGTTTTATATACACTGTTAACCATGATTCCTCTTCAATCATCAACAGCCACACTCTTGATGAGTGTCTTTATGATATTATTCTTACACTATTATTTACTGAATCAATTTCATTATTTTAAATTTAAAGCAAAGACCTTAAGTTTATTAATTTCCTTTCCCTTTTCCACTTATTTTCTTTTCCAAAGCTTTCATTTTCCCTTGTATTTAATATTTTAGTTTCTTCCGTTAATTTACACATGCATTTTCCCTCATTGTTGTGTTTTGAGTGTAGGGCTTTCCCCCATAGTAGCCGGACTATTGATTTTATTTCATTTATTTGTGCAAGATTTTTCCTTTATTTTGCATATGGAACATAGGACTTCACCTTATTGTAGCCCCAATTTTCTTCCTTTTTTTTCATTCAAATTAAGTCAGCCTATCATAACTTATTACTCTCAAGACTTCGATGATTTGGCTTCTAAAAGTAGGTTTAAAAACACTATTATACACTTAATGAATAATATAATTTTATGTTATTTATCAATTTTCATTTTATCTTAGCGTGATAATTGAAATTTGCTTCTTTCTAACTGTTAGAATGCTTCCATCAAATGAAAGGCTGCAATTCAACCAAATAACAGCATTCCGCTAGCTAGTGCATTTCCTGATTTTCAGGAATGGAATACAAAATCAGTTAGCCACCTGGAAATTGATTTCTAGAATGTTCATTGTATGTATAGCTTTATTGTGAATGTAAACCGTGTGGGATGAATGAGCAAACAAGTGAAAAGGTTATTAAATTTCATCTTCAATTTTTAACTTGGAATCAGAGTCCGTTAAGCTCCAAAGAGCAATTTAATCCAATTAAGATTAAAAAAAAATTGAGCACACGTATTTCAAGATTGATCTGCTAAAAAAAGAGTCATTATCTTGAGGGGGCATGTTAAGAGGTAAAATTGAATAAGGATAAAAATATAGATCAATTTATAAGAGTTTGAGCACTCTCTTAATAAGATTGAGTTTTTAAAATGGAACCCCAAAGTCTTAACAATATGGCTAGCACTGGATCCAGCAATCGCACAAATCCAACTAAGTTCAACATAGCACCAGTCACCCAAAGCTCACCATTTGGAATGAATCTCACGCAAACACCATCAGTAAAACTCGATAGGAACAACTTCTTGCAATGGAAAAATATGAGCATGCCCATAATCAAAGGGCATAACTTAGAAGAATACTTGTTGGGGACAAATGAGTGTCCACCGGAGTTTCTAGCTACACAAACTACTGTTGGTTAGGGAGAAGTAGTGGAGATGACTCAAAACCCTAAGTATAATAAGTGGGCTTCAACTAATTAACTTCTAATGGGATGGTTATACTCATCTATGACTCCAAAAATAGCAATAAAAGTTATAGGTTGCACCAGTTTGAACAAGCTATGGATTGTGGTGGAAAAAAGTTTTGGAATATTGAACAAGTCAAGAGTTATGTTCCTCACTGAAGAACTGCAAAGTACCAAGAAAGGGTCTATGTCTATGGATCAATACCTCACTACTATCAAACAGTTGGCTGACAATCTAGAAATAGCTGAAAAAATTATTGATCACGGTGATCTCATAACACAAGTTGTATCGGGATTGGATTAAGAATGCACACTCATAGTGGTACAAATCAATAGTAGGGATAATGCATCTTGGTATGAATTATCATCTGTGCTTATGACATTTGAAAGTCAACTTGGACATTTGAATCAAGTCAAGAACAACTTTACATCAATGAGTGTTGGTCAATCAAGTGTTCAATTGCACATAGAACTATTTCAGTTGCTGGCAGAGGTTTTAGATGAGTTAACAATGGTAGATCACTAAAATTTAGAGGCAGAGCAAGGGGTAGAGGCATAGTTGCAGCTGGCAGGCAAAACGAAAATAGAGGACCATGTCAAATTTGTGGACTTAACAACCATTCTGCAGCTGGTGTTTCAGTACATATGATGAAAGATACATGGGGAGCAAACCAAGCAATCCAAGGCAACGAAATGTCAACTCAGCGCCTTCAACGTATGTAGCTTTACCTAGAATTTTTTATGATCTAGCCTGGTTCATAGACTCTGGTATACAGCTGACAAATGTAACTTGCATACAGTGAAAAAATATAAGGGAAATGAAAAAATGTTGGTTGGTGATGGAAATTTGTTGCATATTGCACGTGTTGGGAATGTGAATGTTCCTATAATAAATGATAGGCCACTTGCAGTTAATAAATTGTTGTATGTACCTTCAATTGAAAGGAATTTAGTCTGTGACTCTCAAGTCACCAATGGTAACAGTATATTCATGGAATTTTTCTCTGATTGTTATGTTGTCAAGGATCTCCAAACAAAGAGGATTCTGCTGTAAGAAATGCTTAAGTATAGGTTGTATCAGTTGAGGATGCCAAATCACAAACTAGGAAACACCGCTATAGAGTTAAACCACCAAAATAATTCTTATCGCCTCACAGTCAATTCCAGTAACAATCAGTTGACCCAAGTTGCTCAAGTGTTAGAGTCCGAACTTGATATTTGGCACTGAAGACTGGGTCATCCTTCAAACCATGTGATGAGTCAAGTTCTTAAGTCATGTAATAAAGTCATCAAAGTTAATGAAATTCCTACCTTATGTGAATCATGTAAATTTGGCCAAGTCTCATGCTCTACCATTTAATTCATCATTATCACATGCATCAAATAACTTAGACCTTGTTCACACAGATGTCTGGGGACTAGCTCCACTAAATTCTACCACGAGGTTTAGGTATTATATATTTTTTGTTGATGATCATAACAGATACACTTGGATATACCCATGAAACACAAATCTGAAGCTCTGAATGTCTTTATTCAATTTCAGAAGTTAGTGGAAAAGAAGTTGGATAGGAAGATTAAATCGCTACAGTCAGACTGGGATGGGGAGTTTAGAAACTTTAATAAAATTTCCTTAGAGTCTAGTATTGAACTAAGACATTCATGTCATTACACCTCAATACAAAACGGAAGAGCGGAATGAAAACACAGGCATATCACAGAAACTGGGATAACTCTTTTAGCTCCAGTTCAAATGCCCTTATATTACTAGTGGGAATCTTTCAAAGTAACAACTTACCTGATTGATAGACTGCCTACCCATGTTCTTCAACATAGTTCACCCTATCAAACATTGTTTGGGAAAGACTTTGACTATAAGTTATTAAAGACCTTTGGTTGTGCATGTTTTCCCTGCCTTAGACCCTATCAAAGGCACAAGTTCAACTTCCAGTCTCAAGTATGGTGACTCACACAAAGGTTAAAAATGTCTAAACTCATGTGGTAGAATCTACATTTCTAGATATGTTGTGTTTAATGAACAAGAGTTTCCATTTTAAACAGGCTTCATAAACAAGCTAGCCCAGCCACAAACTTGTGACACTATGATGAGTCTCCATCCTTTCGTTGAGTTCAATCATAAAATTATCCCTCAAAATGCAATTGATACAACTCAGCCTAATGCTCCACCTGCAGCAGACCTTTTTGAAAGAGAAGTGGGAACTGATATTGAAGGTGAAGTGGAGATAGAACACCATGATGATGATATAAATTAAGAAGCATCAGTTGATCATGAGACAGTTGAAATCCAACAAGGTAGACTTGACACTCAGAATGCCGCAGATGAAGTAAATTTGCAAGGTGAAAATGTAAATCAGAATACTGGACATCAGATGATTACTAGAAGCAAGGCTGGAATCTTCAAACCAAAAATCTATGCAAGTCTAGCAATGGATGAATTAGGAGAAACAGAACCAATTATTGCTGATGAAGCATTGTTAAGTAACAGTTGGAAGAAAGCTATGTAATAAGAATATAATGCCTTAATGAAGAATGAAACATGGGCATTGGTACCACCTAAGGCTGGAATAAAGGTAATTGGTAACAAGTGAGTATTTAGGTTGAAGTATGATTCGGAAGGGAAAGTGCAAAGGCATAAAGCCATATTAGTTGCCAAAGGCTTCATTTAAATACCTGGAGTAGATTTTAGTAAAACATTCAGTCCTGTTGTTAAGGCTTCAACCTTGAAAATTATCCTAACGTTTGTTGTATCTAAGGATCGAGAGATTAGACAAGTTGATATATATGATGCCTTCCTGAATGGAAACTTGAATGAGACAATTTATATGAACCAACCACATGGATGTGTGCAAGCTGAAAAAGGCCATATATGGTTTGAGGCAAGCCCCAAGAGCCTGGCATGATAGGCTGAAGAGTACATTGATGGAATGGAACTTTAGATAATCTAGGGCAGATAACTCTCTATTCTTCCTGGCAAGTGAAAAATATATGTTGTTTGCACTGATATACTTGGATGATATAGTAATAATAGATAATAATAATAGCCAACAATTGCAAGAGTTTATTGATAAGTTGAACACCAGCTTTGCACTTAAGGACATGGGGAGTCTCATGTAGTTCCTGGGAATAGAGATACAACTGGCTTATACTTGACTCAAACGAGATGTGCTATGGACTTACTCAAAAGGTTTTGCTATGAAAACTTGAAACCAAGCTTAACACCTATGGCAGTTGGCAAGCTAATTTCTAATACTGATGGACAAGCAGTGCAGGATCTAACCTTATACAGAAGTGCAATCAGTTGCTTCCAATATATGGCTCACACAAGACCAAATATCACTTACTCCATGAATAGGTTGGGTCAATTCCTTCAAACATCAACAAGTGCTCATTGAAAGGTACTCAAGAGAGTGTTCAGGTATCTAAAATGTACACTAAATAATGACCTTGCTATTCAAAAGAGTGACAGTCTTGATATCACTGCATTTGCCGATTCTGATTGGGCATCTTTTCCAGACGACGAGCGGTCTACTGCAGGGTATTGTGTGTACATTGGAGATAATTTGGTGTATTGGTGCTCTAAGAAATAGCATGTGGTGGCTAGGTGAAGCACAAAAGTTGAGTACAGGGCTTTAGCTTATTGTACTTCAGAAATTACTTGGATTCAATCCTTAATGAGCGAGTTAGGAATACCACAGAGATTAGTTCCAACCATTTGGTGAGATAACCTAAGTGCAAGTGCATTGGCTTCAAATCCGATTTATCGTGCTCATACTAAACATATAGAGCTAGATTTTCATTTTGTAGAGGATAAAGTACTTAAAGGATAGCTGAAAATATAGTATGTGCCATCTTCAGACCAAACTGCGGACTTGTTAACAAAATCAATTTCTCATTCAAGGTTCCAACTCCTTAGAGACAAGCTTGGAGTGATAGAAAGACACTCCACCTTGAGGGGGGGTGTTAGAATACTTCCACCAACATGAAAGGCTGCAATTCAACTGAATAATAGCATTCCACTAGCTGGTGCATTTCCTGATTTTCAGGAATGGAATACAAAATCAGTTAACCACCTAGAAATTCATTTCTAGAATGTTCATTGTATGTACAGCTTGATTGTGTATATAAACCGTGTGGGATGAATAAGCAAACAAGTGAAAAAGTTTTTCAATTTCATCTTCAGATTTTAACTCTAACCAAATGTTTTATATGACAACTGACAATACAAATTTGTATCATTGTGCAAGTATTTCATGTCACACCTTCCGTTAAAAAAGTTAATGAAATTTAACCTAGTTACATAATTGAAATAAAAAGTTAAGATCGCTGACCATTTTGAATCGATCACAAATGTGAAATTACTAGATCATTGAATTATTATTTTAAACTTTTAAATGTAAGGCATAACTTGTTACACGTAGCCCTGAAGACAAAAATATTAGGCAGACGCGAAGTCATTACGTTCACATACATTAGTCTTAATTGGGCAAACGCCAAGTAGCTCTTCGGTGATTCAGAAATTATTAGGAAAATGCTTGGTCAAAACAGACAGCTATGAATTAGAAAGATGACTAATAAAATCAAAATTCAAACGTTAACTCATGCTACTTGGCTTTCCTTTATATACACTTGTTTCATCCTTGCCATTTTAAAAAATCAAAGAAAGAGAGTTTTTCTGCATTAAGACCCTTCTTTCACATAAATGGGTCTCACCTTTCTCTTCAGTTACTCTACTTTTGTTCTCTTTATGTCCCTGATCTTAATCTTCTTTATCAAATGGAAGAAATCCAAAGCTGATACAAAACTCCGAAAACTCCCACCTGGTCCCAAACAGTTGCCCATAATTGGACATTTGCACCTTGTAAGTCTACTTCCACATCGTGATTTCAAAGATTTGGCCAAAAAATATGGACCAATTATGCATTTGAAGCTCGGTGAAACTTCAGCAATTGTTATATCTTCCCCGGAAATTGCAAAAGAAGTATTGAGAAATCAAGATCCTACTTTTGCAGCCAGATCAGGAACTATGTCTACTGAGATCTTATGGTATAATCATACTGATATGGCATTTAGTCCATATAATGATTACTGGAGACAAATGCGTAAAATCTGCGTTTTGGAACTTCTAAGTTCCAAACAGGTTAGATCTTTTGCTTCCATCAGAAGTGATGAGGTTCTTAAACTCATCAAATCGACTAAATCATCTGCCGGAAAACCAATAAATCTCACAGAGAAGATATTCTCGTCGACAAGTTCCATTACTGCAAGAGCAGCATTCGGTAAAATATGCAAGGATAAAGACACACTGGTAAAACTATTCCAGGAAGGTGTATCCTTAGCGGCAGGCTTTGAACTGGCTGACCTGTTTCCTTCTTCGAAGATACTTAGACTTTTCAGTTCAAGTAAGGTAAAATTATGGGCGATGCGCCGCAAGCTTGATGCGATTCTTGACGAAATAATTGATGAACACAAGGAGAATTTGGGAAGAATGAGCAAGAACAATGAAGGTTTGGGTCACACAGAGTCAACAAGAAGGGGAAACGGAGAGTTCGGAAATGAAGATTTAGTTGATGTTTTCTTACGAGTAAAGGAAAGTGGGGAACTTGACATTCCTATTAACTATGATAACATTAAAGCTGTTATTTCTGTAAGTTTTTTGCTATTATTTTGCTCTTCTGTATGTTGTTTTAATTCCTAGTTATATTTTAATTAACAAGGCTGGTGGATATTATGTAGGATATGTTCTCAGCTGGAACAGATACATCATCATCGACAACTGATTGGGCTATGGTCGAACTTATAAGGAATCCACGGGTAATGAAGAAGGCACAAACTGAAGTACGAGAAATCTTTAAGGGACGTGAAATCATAGACGACACTGATCTTCAAAAGTTAAAATACCTGAAGATGGTAATAAAAGAAACTTTGAGGATGCATACAGCAGTTCCACTTCTCCCAAGAGCTAGTTCAAAAGATAGTGAAGTTAATGGATATTTTATACCAGCCAATGCCAAAGTCTTTGTAAACGCTTGGGAAATGAGCAGAGATCCTAAGTATTGGACTAACCCTGAAAGTTTTGAACCAGAACGATTTGAGAAAAACGGTTTAGACTTCACTGGAAATCACTTTGAATACCTTCCGTTTGGATCAGGAAGAAGAATGTGTCCGGGAATGACTTTCGGTATAGCTGGAGTTGAGCTTCCTTTAGCTCAACTTCTCTATAACTTTGACTGGAAACTCCCAGAAGGAATCAATCCAGATAATTTAGACATGACTGAGAACTCTGGAATAACTGCATCAAGAAAAGAAGACCTTTATGTAATTGCTACCCCTTATGATCCATGACTTAATTTGTCTACTTCTAGATCATTTAAATAAGTATACTGTTCACGAAAATATATTTCGGATTAAAACCACCGCAAGTTTCATTGACAAGTAATAAAGTGGACCTTTTGAGTCCGAATATCGTTCTCACAGGGATTGATTAGTTCTAATT
>CAIGRL010068124.1:0-11599 GCA_903798325.1 Fraxinus xanthoxyloides | reverse complement strand
TAATATCTTCAACCATCAGTGGTTAGAGTGTGTCTGATAGATATTAATTTGAAAGAATGTATTTTGGAATAGTAGATTGATGGAGAATGTGTGGTTGAAAAAGAAGGAAAAGTTATTGATGTGGTAGAAAATATTATTTTATTAAAGAATACGTGGTTAAAAATGAGTAGAAGAATAATAATGAGAATCAAACAGGGCCCAAATATGGACTTTAAGAATTTTAAGCTTAGCCCCTATTTGACACTCCTTTTTCTCCTCATTCTCATTTTTTTCTCTTTCTTCATTTTCAACCACACATTCTATAAATAAAATAATGTTACACAAAAATCTAAAACCTGTCAACTCTTCCACCACACATGTTCCCACCAATCACTATTTCAAAAATCTCATTCTCATTAAGGGCATGTTCGTCTCCCATTTTGGGAGAAGAAATAGAGTATTGAATAGTGTTTTTTGGAGAATGTGTGGTTGAGAAGTAAAGTAATTTTATTGATTTGTGTGTAGAATATTTTATTGAGTGATTATGTGGTGGAGATTGTTTACTGTAGTAAATAATGTTTGAGAAAATGGATGACAAACAGAGGCTAAAATGAGATTCAAACACATACTATTCTTCAATATTATTTGGTACAGTGGAGTGCACATTCGAAATTGCATGACCTCAAGTGTACTAAAACCAAAAGAAGTAAATAGGTGTTGTAATTACATGAATAAATCCTGTCAAAGATCTCCCACTGGACCCAATCAGATCTTCTTCAAAAACCCTCCAATTTTGCTCGCATCATCATCATTGCTCTTCACTCTCTTTCTCGCCCTATATATCTCTCCAATGACCGAAAGTACACTGCTGGTGCAACAGTACCCCCAACCCCCTTTCTTTTTCTACTTGCCATAACCCTTTAGTTGTTAGATTCAGGTAACAAAAGTATGTTGTTTTCTTACTCTCTTTACTCTCCTCTCTCATCAAAATTGTATTTGCTTTTCTTGGAATAGTTAAAAAGTATAGGTATTTTTTTTTTCTGAAAAATGGTGCTGAGAGGACCTGCCATGCACAGGAGTTTGTACAGAGAGAATCCAGATTATTTTGCCTGTGATGATAAAGCAGATAGAGCGATATAGCCTTTGATTCCCATTATATATATATATATATTTTTATTTTTTTTTTCATCACACATTTTGTAATAAAATAATATTATATTTAAATTCAAATTTTTTTAAATTTTTAACCACACATTCTTCGTTAATTTACCAATTAATAATGTATTCTTAAATTATAACATGGCTCAAGCACCTGAAAGAGAGAGAGTGTAAGAGGGATGGGCCCTTCTAAGACTGCAAGAGAAATGAGTGGAAGTGCTGCACCAAAGAGTAACGTATAATGGTTTTCTAACTCCTCTTTCTCTCTCTAAACCTATCTGTATATCTATCTCTATCTCCATCTCCATCTCCATGTCCTTTGTTTTAACTCGTGTGGCTCTATATATCTATCTTTTATTAATGGGTCCGTTTCAATCATCCTCTAAAATCTCTAGCTGCCCAATTTGTTGGCTTTTACCCACTCTTGCATTCTTGCTTTTGGGGTGGTGTTAATGCATGTTCATTAAAATTTATGACCCTTGAGTTAAGAATCCTCTGGTTAATGCATCATTAAAAGAAGAGTCTTTAAGAAATCATGATTCTTGATGGGTTTTTGAGGCTCTCAATTCTCAGTTTCTTGGATTTTGGGATTCTCGAATCAAATCCCACTTTTCTTTTCTTCTTCATACAAGTAAAACATCTTACTTTTTAGAATTGGGTTCTTGTTTTGTGGGCAAACGTACTTATTTACTTCAAAGTAAGCTTTTTAACTTAGACAAACATGCTCTGAGAGGTCAGTTGGTCTACTACTGGTTAGTGCATGAGGTTTGTTTCTTGTTAGCTTTTACACTGTCTTGTATTCTTCTTTATGGAAAAGGGAAAAAAAGTAGCATTCTTTAACGTTGTTTGTTCGGTTTTGATTTGTACACTGTTTAGGGAGAAAGGAAGAGTAATTATTTTCTCCTCAAATCATTGCTTATAGGAGGATTGAGCCTTTTGGCATGCCATTGGAAACTGTCAATTGTTCTCGAAAGAGCTGTCCTTTCGAATAATACATTTTCTCAACAAGGATTCAAGGGGCAGCTCCATCTGCCAGGTTTATCTGTTCATTAGTAACGTTTACCCCCACAGTGCATTACAAGGTTGGTTATTAATGTTCTTTTATGGCATGTTTAATAGGGAGAAATGGATACTAGACAGTACTTATTCATTATATTGTTCACTTCTGCCCATTTCCTGGAGTTTGATGTGTTCATTGGCAATATTTATCCGAAATGCGTAGAAAGGTAGGTTATTTAAATTCCTTTATGGCATTGGCATTTATGGTAGGGACGATTGGGTAGTATAGGATAGTAGTAAGAAAAGAAGATCTTTTACAGCTTCATGCTTCCATTAGGACAGTGGAATCGATATATTTTTGTTCATCGTTGTGTTACTTCTTGAATTCAAAACTCGTGTAAATCTAGATGAGAAATAATTTACTCCGGTAGGCGGTAACCACATTCAATGGAAAATAGGTACTGTTTACTTGGCAAGAACACCATTTTCCTTGTAGAATATGGCTTCATTCACATCCCTTTCAGGGCTTTTGAGATATTAAACTTGGTTGCACTCCTCCGTTTGAAAGATTCTTGGGGATACGAATGCCTTGCGCGGAGATTCTACCTGGAAATACAAGCTCTGTACTCCCACACTATAGTATGAATTAAGGGTTTGGTATGAAGCAAAATTGTATTCATCACTTATCTATATGGTTCACCTATCTGAGTAATTTGGAAGCAATAAAAGTAGGGATTCTGCTATTGTTGTATGTGCCTCCTTTTTCATTGTTTTGGATTCAATTTTGTTATTTAGATTTCTACATCTAGCTATTACTCCTTGCAATGTAATTTTCCATTTGCTGTATTTTTCTTCCACAGTTTCTTTTAGATCATGTAAGGCTTAACATGCTACAAACTGATCTACATTGAAGATTGCAATTTGGGAAAACTTTGTCTCCGGATATAAATGTCATGATTCAGAAGCTCATATTGCATGGTTTCTTGATTACAATTTGTCTTTGGTTTTTGGCAGAAGGTGGCGTTCTCAATATATTAACACACGTAGCTGGATAACATTTTGCCATTTCAGACTGAAACTCATTTTAGACATCATTAATTTTTCAGGGTTACTCTTATTCAAGTGACGAGCCAAAATCAGGCCATGTCTGGATTCTCCATTCCTTTAGTTCTGCAAGGAGAAGCTTTGAACAGTCATGCTTCTGATGCTGATGAATTTAGGAACTTGCAACCTGAGGACACCATTAGAGATTTCTCAACTGGCACATCATATTCTTTCAATGGAAATCCAATTCATGATCAATTTGTTGAGGGAATTCCCCTTCCCTCTTCGTCCATTACTATCCTTCCCACTGCGACATGTAATACTATGGAGAATCCTGACAACTTTTCAACTTCTGGTACTTTTGAGTATCCCTTGGAATGCCCAAGAAACATTGTCCCAAGTGACTACACTAACATGATGAATTCGTCGTGTGGAACCATGAATTATGTATGTAATGATTTACCTTATGATAGGAGCAGTAGATGGGACTTCAGCAAATCCCTAACTTCTCCAGAACTTGTTGGGACGGTCATCCCCCGTCCAACTAGAAATTCCACTTCAAACGGGTGGATATTACCAGAATGTGGCAGCTTGACTAATAATAGCCCAGGCTCATCCCTATTTAGTAACGAGCTGTCCCTTAGTCTTGCTACATCTCGACCTTCTGTTATAAACAGGTCTTCTGTACAAGAACCATGTTTGGAGATGAGCTCGCCTGGTATAACCAGCTATTCTTTGCATCAAAGGCACGTTGGTTCTGAACAAACATCTTGCAGCAGTAATAACTTTTCATTGAGCTTTAATTCTACTAAGCCAGTTGAAATTTCACATTTGTTATTGGGATCAAGTTATTTCCATGTGATGCAAGAAATACTTGCTGAAACTGCTCGCTTTGCACTCGAGAATTTTGATCAAACGAGCTATTTGACTACTGGGATTGAGGATAGGAAAGATTTTTCTTTTTCTTTAGCAGGAAGAGACTATTCCGCTTTAACTCCTGGTTATCCTGATGGGGACTGTCAAATCATGGATCGAGGAAATCACATTTTGCAAGACCGAGAAGTTGAAATAAAGAAAAAGCATCTGCTGTCTTTGTTGCAAGTGGTATGTTACCGTGTGCTGCACTAATAATTTCTAAGCTTCGAGATTGGTTTAGCTGTATACTGAACAATGAAGCTGCATCTGACTCGTAATAATCTGGTGAAGCAGCTATGAACATGTTTTGCTAAGCTCAAAAAAGTAAAAGATTTGTTTTGAAAGTAATTTTATGCTCAATGTCAAAATAAGAAACATATTTGGAACTTTAACCAATGATAATAACTACTTTTTAGAATGAACTTGTTTACTTATATGCGAACTTATTATCAAACATACTCTTTATTTTTATTTTGTCACATGCATGATGTATTAACATCCTGCTTAGGATCCATTGTTGACATGACGAACGACTTTGATCCAGATTTAATTATTATTTGTTTTGTACTTTAATTCAGGTTGATGACCGCTTCAACCAATGCTTAGACGAGATCCATACAGTTGTATCTGCATTTCATACTGTAACTGAGTTGGATCCTAATGTACATGCTCGATTTGCTCTTCCAACAATCTCTTTCATGTACAAAAACCTTCGGGAGAGAATTAGCTGCCACATTCTTGCAATGGGAGCAAATTTTAGTGAGGGAAGGGAAAAAGAAGAGAAGTCATTTGAGGCATCCTTCATTGATAAACAGTGGGCTCTTCAGCAGCTAAGAAAGAGAGATCATCCGTTTTGGAGGCCCCAACGAGGGCTGCCCGAAAGATCTGTCTCGGTCTTAAGGGCATGGATGTTTCAGAATTTTCTTCACCCGTGAGCTCTTACACTGCATTCTTTCAAATGTTTTTGCATAGAAACTTTATCATCCACACTTGATCCTACAATGAATGGAATTTCAGCTTCTTTTCCTCTCTGAATATTATTTAGCGATGTCTAATTTGTCCTGCCAAGCATTTCGTAAGTGTATTAATGCATATAATTCATGTTTTTCCTCTCGAGTTCTGTCTTTGATTTATATACTAGTCCTTGTGTTTCTTGTAAACTTGATGCTTGGAAAACATAAGTGAATTCAGGATGTTATCTTAATATCCACAAAATAGCCTTTTCGAGGTTATATCCTCATTTCTTTCCTCCCATCTATCCTTTTGGTTGGGACCTTCTCTCTAATATTGTCTTTTTGCCTAAAATGCATATGCAAAGACATTGAGTTTGATTCTGAGGACATTTATATGTACTTTATACCAATAAAAAAGGCATCTCATGTGTTCCATATAAGCTGGTGAATAGGAAAACTAATTTTCTGATTACATCGTTTATTACCAACCTGGATTTCACTAGAAATCTCGTGGATTTCAGATACCCCAAGGATGCAGAGAAGCATTTGCTCGCTTTAAAAAGTGGATTGACAAGAAGCCAGGTACGAAGATCTCCTATAAAAAAGATATATATGTTTGTGTTGAAAAACAAGTTCCATCTCCACTCTATTGTTATTTAATGCACTATGTCACTTTGGATTAATTTAGAATTTCAGTTACTCTGGAGAATAATTGATATTTGTGTTTTTGTCAAATTTCTTGTTTAGCCTTCTGTGTTTTTGCTAAGGTTATATTTACTGCTTTCTAAATGCATGACAAAAGTTTCTCCTTTATCTGTGTTTAGGACCTATCAGAAAAAAGAGCTGAGCAGATTTAATACTTTGACTGATGCAATAAGAACATCTTCTCTCATTCTTGCTGTAGTAATTCTAGAAAATGCATTTTGCTTGAATGATTTTTCTTTTCTTTGCGCATAAATTGTCTCAGACGAGTAGTACATGTCCTTAGAGTCTACCCTATTTTTGTCAGTATCTCATTTCGCGAGTACTGTTTATGATCAGGTGTCCAACTGGTTTATAAATGCTCGTGTTCGTCTCTGGAAGCCAATGATAGAGGAAATGTACGCAGAGATGAACAGGCGAAAAGGTCGCGGTAACAATGAAGGAACTGACAACTATAGAAATCATATGGTCTTTGAGAATACAAGGTTTACAATGAATTAACATGGTAGAGAAGGATTATTTTGTAATAAATGATGGTAGTAGTTTAATTGCAGAATCTTGTTGAGTTGCAACTGTAATTCTATTCAGTGTAACTGAATTTCAGCTATATATAATTATAAATATTATGTGTAACCCCTTTAGAGCATGATTGGCTAAGCCTAATTCCCAAATATGTTTGGATAATACACTTTTCTTATTTTGAAGTAAAACAGTTACTTATTTTCGAAAACAACATTGAAATTTACTATTTTACACGTTAACGAAGAAGTAACTGTTCTATTTTCGAAAACAATATTAAGATAACTAGATAGCATTATTCGAAAACAATATTATCTAATTGTAACTTCCAATTATTGAGCACTTGCTGAGAAATTGTTGAACATTTCTTTGTTACAACCAAACATGTCATCAATTTGACGAATAATCTCCCTCTATGAATTTAAACAAAAAATGCAAAAATCAGTGCTTTTGTACGTTGTCATTGTACATTTAGAGTGTGTTTGATGGATATTATTTTGGAAGAATGTATTTTGGAATAGTAGATTGATGGAAAATGTGTGGTTAAAAAAAAAGGAAGAGTTATTGATGTGATGGAAAATATTATTTTATTGACGAATGTGTGATTGAAAATAAGTAGAAGAATGAGAATGAGAAATTTAATGTGTGCCAAACAGGGACTTATTATTATTATTATGTGAACANCTTGCTGAGAAATTGTTGAACATTTCTTTGTTACAACCAAACATGTCATCAATTTGACGAATAATCTCCCTCTATGAATTTAAACAAAAAATGCAAAAATCAGTGCTTTTGTACGTTGTCATTGTACATTTAGAGTGTGTTTGATGGATATTATTTTGGAAGAATGTATTTTGGAATAGTAGATTGATGGAAAATGTGTGGTTAAAAAAAAAGGAAGAGTTATTGATGTGATGGAAAATATTATTTTATTGACGAATGTGTGATTGAAAATAAGTAGAAGAATGAGAATGAGAAATTTAATGTGTGCCAAACAGGGACTTATTATTATTATTATGTGAACAATTTCTTAAATGGGGCGATAAGATTCAAAAAAATTTATCTGCTCTGATAATGATATCGTGTTAAATCATATCATCTTCTCTCTCTTTCTTACCCGGCCGCATTGGTAGGCGGACTTTTTGTAAATAAAGTCATAATAAGTTGCACTTTTTTTAGTGCATTGTCTCTGATCAAAACTGAGGGATTGATCCCAACTTTCGACCGTACTCCCGTGGCCTTTAGTCCTATTTTAAAACAGAGTAAATAGATATAATTTTTATAAGGCTTAAATTGTTAGAAATGAAATGTTAAAATGAAGTTTAATAGTGCTAAACGAGGAAAACTATGGAAGCTTAGAAGTGAATAGATACCCATCAGAAAAATAAAAATTCCTTTGTAATTTATTGTTTCATTTCTTTTCATGCTATAGGACAAAAATACTCAAAGAAGGTTCAATCAAATCATTATCAAAATGAATAGAGAAAAAGCATCATCACAAAGGGAATCCAGATGCCCCTACCACATGTTAGCTAGCTGATAAACACAAAATTTTAGGGTTTGTAATTGGCACTACTAACTAATCCATTACCTTATCAGATAACTGGTATCCATTGGAAAAGAACAAAAGAGAACATCTTCTTTAGTGGAAAGAAACAAAGTAAAAATTCAACACAACAGCTATGAAAAAACTTCTCCCACCTCTTATTATTCTTGCCTGCTTTATTGTCCTAAACAATGATTATTCAAAGTATTGTACAGATCACTCTGATTCTAAACAAATAAGAATTTTTTTTCTCGCTTTTGTCTTGTATGTCTTTCTTTTCTGTTTGTTATCTACAACCATCTTATATAACTCTCTTGCTCTACTCGTTCTTCCAATGACACGTGTACATGAGATTACAAAAACTTGCTTACCATCTTCACTTAGACTTCCGTTGGAATTCTAGTTTTGATTGGTTTTAGCTTCAATCCCATGCTTTCTGGCGAGAAAAGCTCGGGTGAGATGCTAGTTGGACTCAAGGGGCTTCTCGGGCTGACACTGTATTGAGATGGCCTGTAGAAACCGCAACCCACGAGGAAATATTCCAATGGTATTAACATGGCATCTGGTTGTTCTTCTGTGACCATCGAACCACATGATTGAACCTGAATAACCAGAGATGGTACATCTATGTAATACTCATTTTCTGCCAAAGTAAACAAGAGAGTGATTAAAAGTTTAGCATACCTCAACTAAGGCACTGAATCTTCTATCTAGCTTCGAAGTCATATGGAGAGCCTCAAAGTGGAAAGGAGAGTTTTCTCCAACAAATATCAAGGATCGACACTGTAGTCTCCGCAAGCCCTCACTAATATCCGGTCTCCTGTGAACCAACAGATAACATTAAATCTTTGTAGCCTGTTTGGTATGCAGTAATTGAAAGAAAGAAAAAGAAGCTAACCTAAAATTTAGCAATTTGTATTGTATATAGTGTTGTCTAATACGGTGCACAAAATATACATTTATATTATAGTGTTAGCAGTGAGTAGCTTATGAACAAAGATGCATCGCGTATTTGGAGAAAATGTCCTAGTCTATTTTTAACAGATCTTTTTTACATTTGGAAGACCACAAATTAGACTTCTAAAAGATCAATATGTTCGTCTCAAAAATGCCTGACAAGTCTTGCCATTTATAATAAAAGCATTCTGGAGAAAGAATATACCCACTAATCGCTTCAAGAAACCGCAACACATTTGGGCTCTGTCTCTCTCCCAACAACTGCATTCAAAACAATTTCAGTAAAATTCAGATACCAACCGAACTGTTGCCATCCATCTTGTATAAGAAAAATAAGAAATTAACAAAGAAGGCACCGACTCTTCTACATGCTTGAACAGCATCTGATTCTGGTACATCTGTGCTGCCACGGACTTCCTGTTGTATCATTAGAAATGTGATCACATCACCGACTGTATACAACGATTTGAATGGAAAAACAAAATGTAGGCCAAAAGAACACCTTGCTAAAGTATCGCATCAGCAAAATCTCCTTCACCAAACCGCACATGCCACAAATATATAGTAAATTTGACATGACCTGCAATGGGTTGACCGCGAAAAAAACTTCTTTCATCTTCTCCCCCAAAAAGACGTACAAACAAATAATTACCCAGTCTACACGCGTGCATAAAGAGGGGGTCGAAAAAAGTTGAGAAAATTAACCTTATTACATAACCATTCTGTCCAAGATGGTGCTTTGCATAGAGGAGAAACAAGAATCAAACCCATAACACGATGTGCATATTTTATCTGTGTTAAAGTGGTATATAACTTCAGCAAAAATTGACATGTGAATTATCAAGATACAATCAGTCAGCTGGTGGAACTTAAGAAAACTTACAGCAAACAGGGTAACAATATAAGCTCCAGCTGTTACCCCCATGCACATCACAGCACCAAGTCTAAAGGAAAACAGAAAAAAATGTCAGCATGCTTTTGGCCCTCCAGGGAAATTGTCAAAGATTCATTGAATGTTAAAGAATATGAAGGCAAAAATTCATCTGAAGAAATAAAGGGTTAAAAGCTAAAATTCAAAAGGGCGTTTAAGAAGTAATAACACTGAAATTACCCAAAATAGTCGAGAATCTCAGCAATCTGATCTGTTAAATCATCAGCAGATAAAATAGGTTCATCGGGGCTGATTACAGCAGCTCCTAACTGCAATACTCTTGACAGAAGTTTCAGATAAGAAACAATGTGAATAGAAGCATTCCCCCAAAAAATAGACTGTCTAAAATACTTTTTTCCCCGAATAAACAGCATCAGTAATCAAGCAATTGGTGTACGGACCTCATGTCCAGGTGGGTTGAGATGGTAAATACAGAAGTTGTGGATAAGCAGAGAAAATGCTTCTGGACAAGAAAACAGTCCTTGGAAACAAGACACATCTGTTCAGTGATGCAGATAAACGAGGAGTTAGATGTCAACACCGTTCTTATAAAGTGCCACTTTTTAAAAAAGAAAATTGGAAAAAGAAGCATAGGAGGCTAGGAGCGAGGGGAGCAAAACGCATGACATGCATAGGATGTGTAACTAGAAAAATGCAAGTTGAAATATCAACATAACAATTAAGTAATATTTCTCTATCCTCCGTCTCAAGCATATGACTTGTCTTTTCAAGCTTGAAAATATTGCAAATTTCAACAACAAAAATTTCTCTAAAGAATTCAAACCGAAATTTGACAAAATAACCAAAAAAATCTACTAAAATACCTTCCATTCTCCCAAATGTTTGCTAATACAATGAGCCCAGTAAAAAAGGGGGTGCTACATCAAGATTACAAGTAACACAGTATAGACATGTAACATGATTAGTAAAAGTTTAACACGCTACTTCATGACAAATTAAGTTGGGCTACTTACAATTTAAAGCTAGATCAGGATAGGTGATTAAAGCAGGCTTGTCGAGGTCTCCGAAGACAGTAACAGATACGTAACCGTGGCTAGTCTTAACAATATGTTCCTGTAAACCAATTGGCAAAACCATAATTAGACAAAGCCTCGTACAAAATACGACAAAAACAACCAATAAGCAAGATCTTCCACTAGCTATTTCAATTTGATAAAAATTTCTGGTGTCAAATGCTTTAACAGGAATAATTTTTCATGAAAGCTAACGCCAAGTATCTCTAGTTTCCTAACAAAATTCCCATGTGCAGTGGTCCCTTGTGAAGAATTCCAGCTAGTTCATTAGCACACTTTTCGAGAGGATTAAAAGGGCAACTTTTTTTGACTTCATTGCATTCACTAAGAATCCAAGCACATGTGAATAAGAAGAACAAAAGAAGAAAGAATATAATTAACTCTTCCTAACTTCAATTATCTGAATAAATTGCAAAACAATTATAATCTAGAAAATTTTGCAAACTAAACCTTAATTACTCAAAAATTGAATGAGTTTTTACTGTCAAAGACTTTACACAACATATTGTTCATAATTTTCAAAAACTTCCACAATCACACTCCGCCATCACACATTCGATCACCTGCATAATGCATCCGAAACTGGAAACAAAGAACGCGCAAGAGCCAAGTCGGAGACATATTGCATGCTATGTATCAACATCTTTATATATTTTTTAAAGAGTCACATTAAGGAAGAGTAACAAATTTAGGAGAAAATGTCATTTATGCATAATCCAACTATGATCGCAGCTCAATCTACACACATGTGCAAATGAAACCAAAATATTGGTTTAAGAACTATTTTCCTCCAACCCGAAGAAGAATTTTTTTTACCAAATCCCATAAAACCTCTCAATAAATTCCTAAAAAAATTATTTTT
>CAIGRL010068041.1:0-10893 GCA_903798325.1 Fraxinus xanthoxyloides | reverse complement strand
CAATTGTTGAAAACTATTCAAAAATGGAGGATATATCTTGCAAATAAGTCCTCATTTCATTAAGGGTAAAATTGACTTTTTAACAAAAACCAAAAAACCCGAATTTGACCCGGCTAATTTGAAAAATCTCCCTATATTCCTATAGAAGTGAGGTGAGAGTGGCTGCAGGAGTCGATTTCCAAAAAGCGTGAGTAAAGGGTGGAAGTGGAGTAGTTGGTCACGCCAGTAGGTGCCCATTAGGTTGTCTCGATTCAACATTAGAGTTAAAATTTCACTCTCACTATGACATCGACACCTGTGGCATCCGCTTTCTAATTTCTGCTTAAAAGTTAGGAAAATTGAAATCCTGTTACTTTTTCTAAATCAAAACAGGCCATCCACTCATTTTGTTCTTGTTTGACTCTCATCTTCCTAAATTCATTTTCAACTACACAATTTACGCGACCTACAATTTTTATCCAAATATTTCCTCATTTTTTATTTATCAAAATCTATATTAAAAAATAAACCTATTTTTTTTTTTTTTATCAAAATGCAAATAGGGGCGTGTAGAAGACCATCAAAATTTGCAACTCTAGCTATGAAGCAAACGTATATATAACACCAGTTTGGTAGGAATTAAAATCTGATTTTTAATAGATTTTGATAAAAATTGATGAAATATGTTATTGAAAAGTTATGGATCCTATAAAATATATAATTAAAATTAATTTTTAACTTTAATTTAAATTAAAATTTGAACTTTAATTCCTATCAAACATGGCATAGTCATGAAATGGGACCAACCCATCACGAGATTGACAATAGAAAAGCAAACAAACATTCATCTCCATCTCTATGTAAGACCCCTTCGATATGATCAAAATGAACAACGTTTTAGACAATTCATCTCAAATGCAAGCTAATAAAAACTCTGTCAAGTTGACGTGATAAATGAAAAAAAATAGACACGACCTATAATTCCATCAAGATTCACATGTCCTTTTAGATATGGCGACTCAACAAAATTTTTATTTAGATTTATATTTTCTATGCATAGTTGAACGTGTTTTAAAATAACTAAACATTATCGCGGGATTGTAGATAAACACGTTAGATATTAATTCTTAATATTTGTATCTATTCATTAGATATCAATAATCAATAATATTCCAACTTGGATGTCACTTACATAAAAATTCACAAAATGAATTGGAGATGTCCTAATGGCGGCCTAATTCTTCGACGCCATTCCAATAACTAAACAATGTGAAAAGGAAGGCAGTGGTTGGCCACACAGAAGAGAGTTAAACAGGGTTTTTATCCACTGCAACAGGGTTCAAGCCATTCGTCTTACTTGTCGACATTTGTTCATTGTTGCGTGATTGGGTCCCTTATTTTTGGAGCGGTGCCCAGTGTGAATTCTTTTTTCAATAATTAATGGGAATCGAAAATGGCGCTGTGGTCCCGTCCTGTATCTGACCTTGACGTTTGATCTGCACCGTTATTTGGCAGCTTCTATTTGGATCCAATGCCCCAAAAATGCTAAATATAATATTTGTTCCAGTTTAGAACCTATTTAGTACCGATTAAAATCGAAAATATAGTCGTTATTGGGTCTCACTCGTCTAATAAAAGTCAACAATAACGACTATTTTTTGAATTTTAATCTGATTTTTAATCTTTACCGAACAGGCTCCAAATTTCTACAAGGANTGGAGCGGTGCCCAGTGTGAATTCTTTTTTCAATAATTAATGGGAATCGAAAATGGCGCTGTGGTCCCGTCCTGTATCTGACCTTGACGTTTGATCTGCACCGTTATTTGGCAGCTTCTATTTGGATCCAATGCCCCAAAAATGCTAAATATAATATTTGTTCCAGTTTAGAACCTATTTAGTACCGATTAAAATCGAAAATATAGTCGTTATTGGGTCACACTCGTCTAATAAAAGTCAACAATAACGACTAATTTTTCAATTTTAATCCGATTTTAATCTCTACCAAACGGACTCTTAAATTTAATATCTAATAGTTATTTTTTTTTAATTATGTAATACAAACAAAAGCAATATCTTATTTTGATTAATTTTGAGTAATTTTTTTTATCTTTTGGAGAACATGCATAGCCCTTGTTTGGTTTGGATAAAAATTAATTTTATTTTTTTTTACTAAATTTTGATAAAAGTTAGTGAAATGCACAATTGAAATTTTGTAGATCCCACGAAATGTGATTAAAAATGAATTTTAAGAAATTTGAACCAAACATGATCATATATTTTTCCATCTTCCATTGCCAATGTTGACATTAACATGGAGAATATTTCTTGAAAGTGTTTAAAACGTGCACGCCAAATTTACTCATGGCGGATATGCCAAACTAAATTGTTGATGGATTGTTGGCCGTGTTATTGATGAACAATTACATTGACTTGTAGATCGTATGAGGGTTTGTGTAAAAAATTGATTTACTAAGGATTATCATTAAGAAAGTGTAAGGCAAAAAGTGTTTTTTACACACCATTTAACAATTTATGAGACGTACCTCTATCGAATCATAAGAATTTATCTGCATATACAACCTTGTTTTTTTTTGGGCAAAATCCAAAGACAGAATGTCACGTGTGGCATTCCATCAAAGTGTATGTACACATTTTTTGTACATATAACATGGCTCGAATCATAATATCTAATAGTTAAATAGGCTATCAATGAGATATTATGCTTCAATAGGGGTATGTGTTTTACATAATATTACAAGTGGCAATATGTCTACTTGGGATACTATGTCACATAAAACTTGTGACAGCACTTTCTTCTATTGAAGTATGATTTCCTATAATATCATATGACCTCTTTCGAGATTAGCATTCAACTGCTTCTTCATACACTAGTTAGGACATTATTGAAGTTTAGAAACATTGGCCATCCCAAATTATGTCCAACGGCTTCGAAAATTTTGTTGTTAATGCTCATTCTGGAAAACGAATCACTATCCGATAAATATGTCTAAGATGGTTGAGACTCACCTTTTGATATAAAATAACTCCCGTGACGTTTGAAACTGCATCACAGTAACGATCATAGGATCGTACTATATCTATGTTTTTATCAAGAGCACTGAAAGTATACATTTTTTCAATAGGGGGCCTAGGAGCATACCATCTAAAAGTTACACTATATTTGAATGTATTTGTAAGTATAGTTTATTTGAGTTTTATGTTTTATATACTTTTTCAACATTTTTTAATTTCGTTACAATATCAGTTCGTTCCATTGTCATCTCCTTGTGAAATATAAATTTGAAAACACGAAAATTCTTGAGCGTTACATATTTTACATTTATAATGTGTTGTGTATATAATCTAGACACCCCAAAATTTTCCTTCCTCACAATTTAGTCCTTCCAAATTTCAACAGTATTTGTAATACCCTAAAAAAAAAACAATATTAAACTCTATGCTGGCCAAATTATGAGTAATTAGTTCAACTTAGAGGACATAACTGTCGGCTTAGACTGACTTTTAAAAAAGATTCTAGTCAATCTTAACCTTAATCAAAAGCTCGTTGACTTTAATTATATAACTAAAAAGGATTGGCTAGCCATTCACCTGGTGACAGCAATATATGCCCATTACAACCTAGGCTTTAAGGAATATAGCCAACATCACCGTTCGATCATTTATGATGAAGTTTCAAGTTTGAATTTGATGATATTAGACTCCATTTAGTTGAAATAAGTAATTTGATTCAATTAAGAGTTAAACAAGTACAAAGAATTTCAGTGCAATTTGGTAAGACATTTAAGCGCTTCTGATAGTTAGAAGAATTTTTTAAAGAAAATAACCTCATCTAAAATCGATTTTACAAAAAATAAAAATTAAAAATTAAAAGTCATTTCAAACAGATCTTTTTGATGGAATTCGATTATTTCAAAGAATGAAAATTTTAATATCCATATTAGCCCCTGTTTGAACCACATTAAAATTCTCATTATCATTCTTTTACTTATTTTCAATCACACATTTTTCAATAAAATAATATTTTCCATTATATCAATAACTTTTCCCTATTTTTCAACAACACATTTTCTAGCAATTTACCATTCCAAAATAATGTAGCTCAAACACACTCTTAATATGAAACCAACCCTTTCGTGAAGCAGGGTTGTTGAGAGGTTTAGGAGTGAGGTTCCATGAATCATAAGCGAGGGCCAACCATTCTCCATTAATTATTTAGCCAATGTCTGGTTCAGATTAAAATTTGATTTTAATCCAAATTAAAGTCAAACAATCAATATTAACTACATTTTTCATGAGTCCCACAACTTTTCAACCACACATTTCAAAAATTTATATCATAATCTATTAAAAATCTAATTTTAATTCTCACCAAACACCCTCTTAGTTTCTATCTGATAGAGACTGAAATTAGGCCCTTGTTTGGTGGGGGTAAGAATGTATTTTTATTGTTGATGCGATGAGGAATATGTGATTGAAAAAGAAGGAAAATTATTGACGCAATGAAAAATATTATTTTATTGAAGAATGCGTGGTTGAAAATGAGTAAAAGAATAAGAATAAGAAAAATAATGTAGATCAAATAGGGACTAGATTTTTAATGAATTTTAATAGAAACTTATTAAATGCATAATTGAAAAATTTTGAATCTCATAAAATATGTAGTTAAAATTAATTATTAACTTTAATTTATAATAAAATTTGAATTTGAATTTTATTTTCAAACTGTCAAATCATGTGTCGACATGAATCTTCCACATTTTTTATCTTGTTTGTGTAACATGATTGTGGTTATTATTATTATAAGTAAACTTTTTCAGTATCCACAAACACTATCCCATCCAATCACATTTCACCACCTTCTCTTTGTTCTCTCTCTCTCCTCTCTGTTCTGTAGATCTCTTTCTCTCTCTAAATTCAGATTTAGCTTGCTTTCTTCTCTTTTCTTTGTAGTTTTGATACTTACGGGAAAAGGAGGAAAGCAGTGGACTCCCTTCATAACTTTTTTTCTCGTCGCAACAATCACAGTCTCCTCTCAGAATTCCGAGTTTTCTCCTCACTCGAGTTTCCATCTTTCGGCTTTATTAACTGTCTC
The DNA here is from genome assembly GCA_903798325.1 of Fraxinus xanthoxyloides. Lineage (NCBI taxonomy): Eukaryota > Viridiplantae > Streptophyta > Magnoliopsida > Lamiales > Oleaceae > Fraxinus > Fraxinus xanthoxyloides. Next base: position 5,801 of record CAIGRL010068041.1, on the reverse strand, counting down.
TGTTTATTGCACCTTTTTGCTTTTTCCTCAGCGGGATATCAAAATATTCAAGCTGGGGAAGATAAATATCCGTTAACTCCTCTTTCTGATTGAGGATCTTGTATCATTTCATTGGAACTATTTTTGGGTTTTAGACTTTTAGTTGTTGTCTTGGTTTGCCATTTGGTTTTGTGGGTTCAGATCTTAATGATGGTTTAGCTGGATTTGTATTGACTGAAATAGTTTTTACGTTTTATTAAATATTGCCTTTTTTCTAGTTATCAAAATTCGTGGGATTTTCATTGATTTTGAAAAAGGTGTGGTCTTTTTAAGATTCCTCAAGCGAGAGGTGGCTGTAGAGGAAAAGCTATTCTGATTCCTCCACAAAAATGCCTAATGATTTAACATTGATTTAGCCATTGTGAAGCTCCCACCTCTCTACATTTCCTTTCCCACATCTCTCCTTGCACTGCACTTTTCTCCTCTGTTTCATCATAATCAAAACTTGTTCAAAATCTTCTGATATTTCAGCATATATTCTTGTTACTGGAATTCCGTAAGGTGGGGGACATGGAGATTTTATCACCAAGTTCTTACTTTTCTAATTCAACTTGGTTGCTTGAGGAGAACAAGAGTACAAAATGGACTCCAGCTGAAAACAAGGCCTTCGAGAATGCTCTTGCTCTATACGATAAGGATACGCCGGATAGATGGCAAAGAGTCGCAAAAATGGTTCCAGGGAAAACTGTGGGGGATGTGATGAGGCAATATAAGGTATTGGAAGATGATGTTAGTAATATAGAGGCAGGGCTAATTCCAATTCCTGGATATAGCATGTCGTCGCCTTTTACACTTGAATGGGGAAGTGGCCGCGGATTTGATGGATTCGATCATGCTTATATTTCCGAGGGAAAGAGATCCTCTTCGATTAGGCCTAATGAACATGAAAGGAAAAAGGGTGTTCCATGGACAGAAGAGGAGCACAAGTGTGTTTTCTATCTCTTATACCATAACGAACTTCATTTTTTTGAATGGATATTGCTGGAATACTTAATTATTGGAAGTTTAGATGATATTACACCGTAATTTGCATAATAATCAACTACAAGTTGGATATAATTTGACTTTTTCTAATGAATTTCTCTCTTGGAATGTATGCAATTGAATTTATTAATTAGTTTCTTAGTGATTGATGTTATTGACATGAATTTGGGATGATTTTGTTGCATAGGTTGTTTCTGATGGGGCTTAAAAAGTACGGAAAAGGGGATTGGAGAAATATATCGCGCAATTTCGTGATTACTAGAACACCAACACAAGTTGCTAGCCATGCTCAAAAGTACTTCATTAGGCAACTTTCCGGAGGAAAAGACAAGAGAAGAGCGAGCATTCATGATATAACAACGGTTAACCTCAACGAGAATCAAAACCTTTCACCGGAGAATAAAAAACCGCCTTCACCGGAGCCATCTGTTCTTCCACAGCAGTCGAATTCTGCTCCAATGCATAAACATCCTTTCCTCTGGAATAAATCGACCAATGATGCAGTCATTGGTGGCTTTCAACCAGGAGGAAGCCTTGGAAATATGTTTTCTCCTCCCTATGCAGTGAATTCTTATGGACATAAAATGCAGGGACAACACATCCAAAGAGGTGGGATCCATGAATCATTATTGGGATCTCAGAACATGGTTTTTCAGATGCAATCAGGGCATTATTTTCCTCATGCATGATATTGCATTAGCCCTTGATTACACTTTGTTAGTTTGAAATTCCTAGTTTGGATTTAGTAGTATAGATTGGTTGTGCTCTTTGATCTTCTATTGTGAATATTTTGTTTCACGAGCACGAACTGGCACCACTGTAAAATGCAATGCAGAATCCACCTGCATTCGAGGTAGACGCGAGGCGTAGCCAGTAAGTTGAAGTTGCAAATGTCACATTGAAATCGAACTTGGTAACGTATAATTGTTATTGCTCCAATTGTCTTTAGCATATGCTTTTCCATAAACATAATTAATTGCGGCTTAAATCTATGTGACCCCAACATGTAGCGTGGTGTTCGGGATGGAATTTGTTGTGTCCACTCCAATTCCTATCATTATCGTCTCATTGTTCTCTTTCTTCATGTTGATCTAGTTATAAGAAGAGCATAAACTGGATGATAAAAAAGGATTCAAATAGTCGACCTTCAATTTTATTGTATTTGTACGACTTGACTATCATGAAGAAATAAGAGAGAATAATTGGTACGTTAGACACTGTACAAGATTTTTTTTTAAAATATTGACCAATTTTTTGTTTTCCACTATAACGTTTATGGACATGGTATATTCTACTGTACGGTCGAAGCAAAGAATTCAAGGAGGCAATATGAACCTAGGTAGCTTTTCACTTGGAAATGACAAGACTAGGCAACTTCTTTATGGAAAAAGGAACCAATATGCGCATGTTGCACCCGAAAGCACCATATGCCACTTTATTCTTATTTTTTTATAATCTTAACCACGTACATAAAACCAGGACCTCAAACTTTCGGTTGTCCAATTGATCTTCTCTGTTCTTGGACAATATTCTGGTATTTTATCGCGAAAATCATTCTAAAGAATCAAACGAGGACTAAGTTTATGCATAAGTATCGAAATTAAGCAAGAAATGCTTTTAATCCTCCTCGTGAAGATATTCGAAAGTAGAAAGACTCCAAGAGCGATCACGTACCCAGAAATCCAAGATATAGTGCGATCGGTTCTGTCCTCAGTTCAGATTGAATTGAAATTCCCAGAACTGTCCTCAGTTCAGATTGAATTGAAATTCCCACAACAATATTAGCGTGAAGCCCAACTAACTGACGACAAATTTAACAATTTATAACAGTTTTGATGTAGAAATTCAGATAACAAACTGTAAAGAGTGATTGGAATTAATAAAAAAAGACAGACTTGAAAAATGAAAATTAACAAGAGAGACTTTTGAGAATATTTATATATAGATCAAGCCCTCTCTTCAGCAGATGCTTTATCTCCCACAGGCTTAATAGCTTCATCGTCGGAATTGAAATACCTCTTCCAAAACCAGTGTTTTTTCCAAGCTCTTTCATTCATTTCATCAATGGGGATTCCCTTAGTTTCTGGCAGAAAGTACACAGCCCAACAGCCCATTATAACAATCCATGCAGCAAAGAAAAAGAAGATCCCGGATTTCATATGGCACAGCATTGTGAGAAAAGCTTGAGCAATCAAGAAGGTGAAAATCATGTTCGTGCTTACAGCAAAGAAAAATCCGGCAGTTCTCGTCTCGAGTGGGAATATTTCACTTGGAATTAGCCATCCTAAAGGACCCCATGACCACGCGAAACCAGACACGAAAACGCAGATCAACACCACCACTATGTATGCATGAACTTGTGATATGGAGTTTGTTGCTTTAAGATGTTCTTCAAGCATTACTCCTGTAATAACCTGCAAAAAACAACAATGTATTATTGCATCCTTAAAGATAACAAACTGTACTAATTACTTATATGTCACAAACCTGAGCAATAAGCATTTGAATGGCTGCTTCAATAAGTAGAGCCCTTCTTCCAAATCTATCCACGCCAAAAATTGCAACCAGTGTGGATGCTGAATTGATTGAACCAGTCACTACAGATGACAATAGAGATGCATCTCCTCCCAACCCCATGGTTTGGAACAAAACCGGGGCGTAAAACATGATAACATTGATTCCAGTAAACTGTTGAAAAACTTGTAAAATAGTGCCACAGATAAGTTGAGGCCTACTCGACCGTTTCAACAGGTTTCTAAAAGGGTGATCGATCTTTTTCGCGACTTCAGTAGCTTGTAGAATCTCGTCATACTCCTTTTGGACATCTTCTACTCCCCGGATTTTCTTTAGAGCTTTTAGACCTTCTTGTGTTTTACCACGTTCGATTAGGCTTGTAGGTGTCTCGACTATGATAAGGGAGCCCAAGCCGAGGAAAATTGCTGGGACTGCAGCACCACCGAGAGATATTCTCCAACCATAAGGATGCAATTTGGAAGTAAAATAGTTCACAATGTTGGCACACAAAATTCCCAATGTGATCAGCATCTGAAAACAAACGTTAAGGCCTCCCCTGTACTTTGGTGGAGCAATTTCTGATATGAAGAGTGGCACTGCCTGAAAATTCAGTTTGTTGAAGGGACAAAATATACTCGTATTATGTTCATATTAACCAAAAAATTCAAGATTTCTACTTAGATTTGTTTTTTTAGAAAAATTCAAAATGTTGCAAGGAAGTTGCCACCCCGCATCGAGTAAAACCTAACCTCCTATATACAAAAATATACCTAAAAGAACAACGGACATAAGGAAAAACTTGAAAGAACATGATATGGACTAATTCAAACTCTCAGAGACATACAATTGAAGACATAAATACTTAAATAAATGAGTCTTAACCATCTCGTCTAAAAGCTTAAAATTTTGGACAAGATGATCCACTTTTTGATCATCTTGACACATAATTGACTGCATTTGTTATCTCTACCGAATAACTTCAATGAAATTAAATACTATTATGATGTGACTATCTTTAAAAAAATACATAAAATAATTTTCTCAAAATCCTAATGATATCCACATATAGTATACAGGAATCACAAAAATAGATAAAAACAAAAATCAAATACAGACATAAAATACATCCAGATGATTGCGGAAAAACGTTTTAGATCACTTGAAAGACATGATAAATAGATACATGTATATTATATGATTTATATCACAATCAATCAATACCTGGTTTCCAAATCCGACACCTGCACCCAAACAAAGCCGTCCAACAATGAGCATCGGAAGATTCATTGCCGCGGCGTTGAGTATAACGCCGACGAAGAAGAAAAAGGCTGCCAATTGCATGGTAGGTTTTCTTCCAAACTTTTTGCAACATTTTGATGCAAAGAAACAGCAAACCACAGCCGCAAGGTACAAACTTGAAGTGAATAATTGAAGAAGTTGATTGTCATATTTGCAGTAGTTATTCTCTTTTGCTCTGTGCTTCTTCGCGTACACAACTGGAAAGAACTTCAACAAGAAATCATCCATGGACGTAACTCCTCCTGAAAATAGATAACACGTTACATATCGGTTCGCACTTACCGGAAATTCCTCGGCACATAAAAAAAAAAAAAACGTACGATTAAGTATTACGAACCTGAAATACCAATGTCATAGCCAAACATAAGACCACCGAAGGCTGCAATGATGGAACAAACAAGGACTTGTGTTGTAAGCTTTGCTGGGAAGTCTTGACCCCCCTTTTCGAGGGACATGATTTGGGGAGCCATGGTTTCTTTGTTAGGGTTCTGAGAATGATTGAAAATTTGGGATGATGGTGATGACGAAGAAGAAGTAAAAATAGAAGAGCAAGAGGTGAGTGTTTGTTTGGACTAGGTTTCACTATCTTAACTAACTATATACTGTACCGTATGCTACGTTAATCCAGTTAGAGTTCTGTTGGAACTTATGATTCCTTTTATATTATGGATATGGATATAGAGATAATTACACTAACGTGTAAAATTATTAAGATTTTACGTTTTGAACTTGTCAACAACTAATTTTGTTGAAACTAAGGTGCGTAATACCTAAAGTGATATTTATGTTTGTGAGAGATGATGTTGTAAAATAATTGCAATTATTCTAGTGTTACAACGAATGTGACGATTTTACAAGAATTATAATGCAATTATTACTCTAGTGTTACAACGAATGTGACGATTTTACAATACTATCTCTACCATGCAACAGTTGCAATTATTTTACAACATCATCTCTCACAA
>CAIGRL010067931.1:0-13924 GCA_903798325.1 Fraxinus xanthoxyloides | reverse complement strand
TTGGTAGAACTAAAAATCAAATTAAAATTGAAAATATAGCCGCTATTGTTGACTTTTATTAAACGAGTGAGACTTAATAACAACTATATTTTGGGGGTGAAAAATGATATTTTAAAACTTTCGAGAGTTACTAGAAATGCTCAGAATGAAATAAGGGAGCTCGACGAAGAGGATTTTGTATCAGAAGACACAGATGACGAATTAGATAAAGAAGAAATTATTGAATTGAAGTCTGATAAATAGTTAGATAAAATTTAAGTTCCTATACTATTAAATTATTATTTTGTATTTAAACTTGAAACTTATATTTTGTTGTAAACCTTGAAAAAATGTATAAAGTTCCTATAAATTTGTTTTAAATGTTTAATAAGTATTATTTTTAATTGATTAAAAATAAAATAAGAAAACGTCTTTCTATACTTTTTTACGCATATACCTCGCCTAACCCATAGCTTGGCTTTCACGCATTGCGCCTTTTATACACTGCTTTTAGAATACTAATATATATAGTTACAATGACCTTTTAATCGCATATTTGGGAGGTGCTTAAAAACAATGTAAATTATAAATAGGAGCATGCTTGGTAGAACTAAAAATCAAATTAAAATTGAGAATATAGTCGTTATTGTTGACTTTTATTAGACGAGTAAGACCCAATAGCGATTATATTTTCAATTTTAATTGATTTTTCAACACTACCAAACATGCTCTGAGTAAGGGTGCATTACTTGTAAGGTCCTTTAAGTTTGGTGGTCATTCTTAGTCAAATTTTAGGCAAATTCTTACCGTTAAACAACTTGCCTGTCAATGAGCCAGCTATTATTTTTTACTGCATTTGCCCATTCAGAATAAAATTCATTATTCTTTAGTAGTGACAATTCGGTAAAATGCATCTTGTGCAATCAGAAATTGGAGCGCAGTTAGGTCCCACCAAAAATCTTACGTTTGTGCTATGTGTACCTAATTTTTTGTATAATCTTTTATTGAATTGATAAGTAACGTATACACTGACACAATCATCCTTTCAATAGGGAGCCGCCGCTTGTTAATTCAATAAAAAATTATGTAAAAAATTAAGTGCAAATAGAATTATCCAAAAACTTAATAAAATCCAGCAACAATGCCTATCAGACAAGCACATAATAAACCAAACTATAAAGTTTGGTCCTCACAGGTTAGACCATCCACCATTGTCTATTCTTTTATCACGAAAGACCATCCAGATCTTAACAAAATAGTTAGTTTAGGATTGGATTCTTCTACCAAAAAAGTGCAAAACTTTAAAAGATGTTAATTAAAAGTTTAAAACACGAACGATGTGATGAATTACTATGTGACGAATTACTAGGTAATGGTTTGGTCCCTTAAAGCGGGACTCTAAATTGGATCTAAATTTTGATTTAAATCTTCTAAGTGGTTTAGAGCCTCCATAATGAAGATACAAAGGAAATACAAATTGCATTTTTCGACAAAAAAATGTAAAATACATTTCCTGACAATAAATATAAAAAAAATTAAATTTACATATTTTTTTTGATCCACAAGAGGCAAAAATGTACCAATCAATTTACACCCAATTGTAGGATGCCATTGGAGATGATCTTGGGACGCCACTGTGTGCCTAAACTTTCCTGATATGTTTCAATTATTAACAAGACTAACGCGATGAACACTATAATATAACTTAAATACCAGGCAATCTAAAAGGGCAAAAAAGGAAAAAAAAAAAAGAAAAAAAAGGCTTTTACAACTGTTAAACGGCAACTGTAACAATTCAACACAAGCACTGATCTATAAATGAACGACTCAGCTACGAGTTGGCCTAACTAAAATAATTAAACATGAGCTAATATTTGCTGAAAATGGTATTAATACAACCCCAGGATCAAATCTGGCTTTTACCATACTGGTAATCATTAGATACAACCTGATGCCACCTGCCCTAAATAGACACTATCAAAATCTCCTTTGCTTTCCATTTTGCTGGACTGAATTAATCATGATGGTTTGGTTTTGTTATTCTCGGCCCATCGGTTGCTCGCGCTCATGCAAGTAACGATCATCCTCATCTGTTAAAACGGAGAACAAGAATAACCAAAAACAATGTGGTGAAATATTACAACCATAATGTGGCATGGGATTAGCTAATGCTTCGAGTTAAATACCACCATCAATTACAGACTACACCTTGGTCCATCACTTAAACTATCATTTTACTGTTCAAGTAAAGTCGAAAGCCAAATAACGAAACTCAGAGCAGTAACTATGGCATTAACAAGCACTGAATTGTAAATATTGTTGGTGTCGATTATTTTCATTAAAAGACAGACAATTCTCCAACAGAATAATGTTTAGCAACGTGTTCATACTGATGATGATGATGATGATGAAGAAAACAACTTGCTTGTCTCAATTGGGTTTCAATACATGTATACCATTATTATTTGAAAAGGTAAGCAGTTTACCACCAATAACATACACAATTCACTATAAAGTTAACACCATAAGAAGTCATTTTACGAAATAAAATTTTCTGTGGTTTCAAAAAGCTTTGCTATTTCTCGTATAAAATGGTCTCCCTATGTTTTCAAAAAGCAAGCCAATGGACATGAAGTCAAAATAACTACATGAAGATGGGTACTGGTTAAACTCCAACCTAGGTTTTCATACTGATGTGAGCACGGAGTCGAAAGCGTCAAAGTCAAGCTCGGGAAAGGATCCGTTGATTAACGAAGGAGGTCCGATGATACGATTGAGAGCAAAGCGGGTGCAAGGGGCGATGAGATTGCTGACTCAAACTACGGTAGACGAAACGCTGATCACGACAAGCAAATGAACAGGTTTTGTGTAGGGCTAGGGAGGATAAACCGATCAACATGATTCAAACAACAGACTAGGAAGCATAGTTCATTATGGGTGCAGAATTTTTCAATTTTGTGTAATCTTCTGTTTAACTCTCTTTTATGGAATGTTTTTGATATCTTTGATGCTTAAATTCCGTTTTTAAATAGGTTTTATAAGTTTCCTATAAATAAGACTCATTCTTTTCAGTGTAAAAACACATTATTATCGAAATTTATTGAAAAACAAATTTGTTTTGGAATTCTTGTTCTTCGTTGGACAAATCACGAACTTATCAAAATTCTTCTTGTGGCGTTCAAATCAACCGGGTGAGATTCTCAAATATTCAATCAGAAGGGCCAACATATCTTTTGCGTATTGTTAGTTATTTTGATTTGTTATTTTCGAATCAAATCCAAAACTTTGATTACTTTGACTTTTTTGGGTTCGATTTCAATCTAATCGTGAGTTTTGTAGTTCTTCGCTATGTGAGTTCAAATCAGTTAATATCAGAGCTTAGAATTCAAAATCAAGGTTATATCATTTTCCTTTTTCGTTTGTCTTTATTTCATTTTTCTTGCGTTCTTCGTGTTCTATTTAAGTCTTTTGATCCGTAATTTTTCTGTAAAAAATAAAAAAAAAATTATGCTTATTTTGTGTCAAAATCAACTTCTGTTTCCTTTACCGATATCATAGTTGAATTTCGAGTAAAATTGAAATTCCGAAAATTATGTGAAAAGTCAAATTAAAAAAGAAAGAATATTTGTTATTATTTATCTCAAAAATTGCCGACCAATTGTGTTATCTATTGTGTCAAATTCAAGAACTACTTTCTTGAATTCAAATTTTATTCCAATCATCCAATTCAATTTCTTTTCTTTCTTAAGTCTTCAAAATTTCCAAAATCTCACTCAAAACCTCGATTTGAATTATACGAGAATAATTCTTGGTTGAGTTCGAATTTGTCCTTTGAAGCACTTGGGCAAAAACATTGAGTGGAAAAAGGTAGTGGTGAGATTAATAGAGGGAAAAAGCTGAATTGAGTGATACACGAGTGCACATTTGTGAGGCAGAAATAAATTTTAGAATTGAGGATGTTCGACAAGGAAGGATCAACACCACTGGCCGAAACAACCACCAAACCAACATGTCGATGAGATTATACGTAGGTTTGAACGGTTATTTGAAGATGTGCGGCATAAATTGGATTGACAAGATACGGAGCTTGCCAACTTGTGTATGGGAGTTCCATATATACGGAGACAAGGTAGGCAGAAACCTAGGATGGAGGTGCGTGAAGAATATAATTATAGGAACGATGTGGATGAGGCTGAAATGAGTAGGATGAGAAATAGAGTTAGGCTTGAACAAAGGGGTAGAAACTTGGTTGGCGACGAGGTAGATGGGAATATGGGCAACATAAAAATGTCCATTCCACTATTCAAAGGAATGAGTGATCCGGAGACTTACTTGGAGTGGGAGAAAAATGTTGAATTGATCTTTGACTGCCACATCTATTTAGAGTAGAAGTGAAGATAGCGATCCTTGAATTCACCGACTATGCAATCACTTGGTGGTATCAATTGGTGACAACGAGGAGAAATAGGGAACGATCGATCAATACATGGGAGGATTTGAAAGCAATCATGCGGAAGAAGTTCGTACCTAATCACTACTATGAAGAGCTTCATAAAAGATTACAAAGCCTCTACCGAATAACGAAGAGTGTGGAGGACTATCACAAGGAGATGGAGTTGATGATTAGGACGGACGTGGAGGAGGATCGGGAGGCCACTATGGCTAGATTTTTGAACGGGTTGAATCGAGACATAGCTAATTTAGTGGAGCTGCAACACTATGTGGAATTAGAAGACATGCTACACATGGCTATGAAGGTGGAGAGGCAGCCGAAGAGGAAGGGGACAACTAGGTACTCATCGAGTGCTTCGGGTTCTAACTCATCCTTGAAGTCGAAGTGGGACAACAACAAATGAGATAAGAGTTGTCCCTAGGGGTAAAACTGAATTACAATGAGTCGAGACATCAAATGTTTTAGGTGTTCGAGGTCGGGGTACATCGCTCCTCTATGTCCAAATAAAAAAGTGATGTTTTTGCAGGATAAAGGAGAGGTGGTGTGTAAAAGTGAGTGATTATGAAGGCATGCCGGAATTGGAGGAGGCTAGTAGAGGTAGAGTAGAATGTTGTTGGTGAGTTATTGATCACGAAGCGAGCTCTTAATACTCAAATCAAGGGGGATGACTTGGAACAACAAAGAGAATATTTTTCATACACGGTGCCACATTAGCAATAAGGTATGTAGCATGATTATTGACGTTGGGAGTTGTACAAATGTAGCTAGCATTAATCTCATGAAAATATTGGGATCTACTATGCTTAAACACCCTGGGCCCTATAGGTTATAGTGGTTGAATGAATGTTGGGAAACTAAGGTGAAAAAAAGGGTGTTGTTAAATTTTTTAATTGGTAGTTTCATGACGAAGTATTGCGTGACGTAGTACCTATGCATGCATGTCATATCTTGTCGGGAAAAGCATTACAATACGATAGGAAGGTGATACATAATGGGTTTAAAAATAGGTACAACTTTGTCAAAGATGGAAAGTCTATTACACTTGCACCATTAACACCGGCACAAGTGTGAAGACCAAATCAAACTGAAAAATGAGGAAGAAAAGATACGAAAAGATCAAAGAGGAAAATAGAGGACAGTAAGCAAGAGAACAAGAAAGAAAATAGTGAGGTAGTTAAAATAGAGAAAAAGAGAGGAGCCACATGAGAGTAAAGAAGAGGGATCTTCCGAGAGGAGAGAAAAGTCGAGCAAATTTCTTTGCAAAAGGAAATGAGTTGAAAAGAGCGATAGTGGAGAGACAACAAATGATTTTGCTGGTGTACAAGGAGTCACTCTTCAATTTTGAGAAATCTAACCCACCCCTCCCTAACTTGGCTATTTCTTTATTTTAAGAATTTGGAGATGTATTCCCGAAAAACGTGCTTAGTGCGTTGCTACTCATTCGAGGCATTGAATACCAAATTGACTTCGTACTCGGCACAATAATTCTAAACCGGTCATCTTACTGAAGTAATCCTAAGGAGACAAAGGAACTTTAAATGCAAGTGGAGGAGTTGATGAGCAAAGGGCATGTGAGGGAGATCATGAATCCATGTGCCGTGCTAATCCTACTTGCGCTAAAGAAGGATGATACTTGGAGAATGTGCGTGAATTGCAGGGCCATCAATAACATAACGGTAAAGTATCGTCATCCTATTCCTATGTTAGATATGTTGGACGAATTATTTGGTCCATGCATATTTAGCAAAATTGATCTTAAGAATGTTTACCATCAAATTCGAATGAGGGAAGGTGATGAATGGCAAACCACATTTAAAACTAAATATGGCTTGTATGAATGGTTGTCATGTCGTTTGGACTCACTAATGCACCGAGCACTTTTATGCGTCTAATGAACCATGTTTTGCGTGCATTTATAGGCAAGTTTGTTATTGTTTACTTTGATGACATTTTAATCTACAGTAAAGACCTCAATGAACTTATTGAACAGTTGCGGCGTGTGCTAATAGTTTTAAGAAAAGAACTTTTTACTAACTTTAAAAAGTGCACATTTTGCATGAAAAGGGTTGTAGTTCTTGGATATGTGGTTAGTGCTAAGGGAATTAAGGTAGATGAAGAGAATAAAAGCTATTAAAGAATAACCAGCACCTATAAGTATGACCAAGGTAAGAAGTCTTCATGATTTAGCTAGTTTTTATAGGCGATTTGCAAAGGATTTTAGCACACTTGCCACACTACTAACTGAAGTTGTTCAACAGAGTAGGTTTTAAATAGGGCGATTGTCATGCATTCAACGCTATTAAGGATAAGTTGTATGAAGCATCGATTTTAGCACAACCTAAATTTAACAACTTTCGAGATTGAGTCTGATGCATCAGGTATAGGCATTGGAGTAGTTTTGATGTAGGATAGGAGGCCGATAGCTTATTTCAATGAAAAGCTAAGTGGAGCAGCGCTCAACTATCCTACATATGACAAGGAGCTTTATTCACTTGTTCGAGTTTTAGAAACATGGCAGCATTACTTATGGTTGAAGGAGTTTGTGATTCATATTGATCATGAGTCATTGAAGCATTTGCGAGATTAAGGTAAACTGAACAAAAAACATGCTAGATGGATGAAATTTATTGAAACATTTACCTTTGTCATCCGGTACAAACAATGTAAGGAAAATGTGGTGGCGAATGCGTTGTCCCGAAAGTAAGTGCTTCTTACTTCTTCAAGTGTGAAATTGCTTAATTTTGAGTACATTAAGGACATGTATGTAAATGATTTAGACGGACGTTGTAAACAAATTCTTTAAGCATGAGAGTTATTTGTTTCGGGAAAATAATCTGTGTTCCTAATTGTTCTAAGCATTAATTGTTGGTTAGCGAAGCACACGGTAGGGGACTAATGGGTCACTTTGGGGTTGCAAAGACTTTATAGATGTTAAGGAAACATTTTTATTCGGCAAAAATGAGGATTGATTTAGAATGAACTTTTGATCGATGTATAACTTGTAAGCATGCTAAGTCTAAGGTTCTACCTACGGATTGTATACTCCTTTATCCGTTCCTAGTGAATTTTGGGTTGATATCTCCGTAGATTTTGTTTTAGGTTTACCTAGGACTAAAAGAGGTCGGGATTCAATATTTGTAGTGGTCGATAGATTTTCTGAAATGGCGCATTTCATTCCATGTCATAAAACCGACGATGCCACTAACATAGCTAATTTGTTCTTTAAGGAAATAGCAGGGTCCCTAAGAGTAGTGTCAGATAGAGATGTTAGATTTTTTAGTCACTTTTGGTAGATTTTGTGGGGTAAGACACAAAATTGTTGTTTTCTACTACGTCACCCACAAACCGATGGGCAGACCGAAACAGTCAATAGGACTATGATTCAATTGTTGCGTACCGTGGTTAATAAAAAATTGAAAAGTTGGGAAGAATGCTTACTTTTCGTCAAGTTTGCATACAAGAGGGTTGTACATTATACTACTTTATGTTCACCATTTGAAATTGTTTATAATTTTAATCCACTATCACCATTGGATTTAATTCCTTTACATGTGAATGAACGTGGAAGTTTAGATGGGAAAGAAGGCTAAGCTGGTGAAGTCACTCCATGAGAATGTGAGATTGCAAATTGAAAACAAAAACAAGCATTATGAGTCACAAGTTAACAAAGGCCGAAAGAGCGTTTCATTTGAACCCGATGATTGGGTTTGGGTACACTTGAGAAATAAGTGATTTCCAGAGCACAAATCGACCGTTTCAAGTTCTCGAAAAAATCAACGACAATGCACACAAGCTGAATCTTCCTGGTGAGTATAATGTTTCGGCTACTTTTAATGTATCTGATTTCTCTCTTTGACGTATGTACAGATTCGAGGACGAATCCTTTTGAAGAGGGAGGGGATGATGTAAGCACGGAGTCAAACGCATCAAAATCAAGTCCAGGAAAGGATCTGTTGATTATCGAAGAGATTCGATGACACGGTCGAGAGCAAAGCGGGTGAAAGAGGCGATGAGATTGCTGGCTCAAGTTATGGTGGACGAAACGCTGATCACGACAAGCAAACGAACAAATTTCGTGTTGGGCTCGGGAGGAAAAACCAGATGGATCAACATGATTCAAGCAACGAAAGAGGAAGCATAGTTCATTCTGGGCACAAAATTTCCCAATTTTTTGCGTAATCTTCTATTTAAGTTAACTCTTTTATGGAATGCTTTCGATATCTTTGAGGCTTAAATTTTGTTTTTAACTCGGTTTCACAAGTTCCCTATAAATAGACCTCATTTTTTTATTGTAAAAAGACCACATTATTATTGGGTTTTATTGAGAGGCAAATTTGATGGGTTTTATTGAGAGGCAAATTTGCTTTCAAATTCTTGTTCTTCATTGGACAAATCACGAACTTATCAAAATTCTTCTTGTAGCGTTCAAATCAACCGAGTGAGATTCTCAAATATTCAATCAAAATGCTCAACATATCTTTTTTGTATTGTTAGTCATTTTGATTCGTTATTTTCGAATCGAATTCAAAACTTTGATTACTTTGACTTTCTTGGGTTCGATTTCAATCTAATCGTAGGTTTCGTAATTCTTCGCTCCACATTGAAGATTGAGCTGTGCTGTCTACGAATATTTTAATTTATACTCCCTTTTCTTTTTTCCAGAAGAGGATCAAGATCTACAAACTCCATTGTAATAAACGAGGAACTAGGATGACCAGGTTTCTCCCTTTTAAAAGTGCATGCATTATAAAAACTATCTAATTTTTAGCTGACATTATTGAAGGCAGGACAAACAAATTTGGGCATTAAATGGCATAGTATAATGTTTACCATAACTAGCAGGTAATAGAGTAAGTAATTTTCACTGAGCCATCGAAGCAGGCATGGACAATTTGAAGTTGCATCCATAAAGAGGAGACCAACAATTTTAAATATCATAGGATCATCATAAATGTATTGCAAAGTCATACCACTTTCACCATCAGATATATCTGCAAGCCTTGCAAGGGTCTCAGTAAGTGCTTGTTCATGCTCCTGTTTTGACCAAAAGGAAGAATAATAGTAAACCTACTAGTAAGTGAAGTAAATGTGAATAGACTAAAAAATTGGAGCGTTTTCTAACCTTCAGAACTTTCTTTGCCTTTTCTATCTCAGCAGGGTCTGGATGACTGGCCCCAAAAACCCTCTCCACCTGCCAATGTCCAACAGTCGGTCAACACCCACATTAAGTAGCACATCTGAGTATATAACTATACATACCTCTCAAGCAACTTCTACCTACCTCCTTAATTAGATTATCAGTTGGAAGCAATTGAATGATGTCAGATCCCTTCTTTCCAATGCCATTCTGCGATGGTGGAAAATCCTTCCTGGATTTTGTCAACCCCCTTCCTCTTCCTGCAGCAGGAGCACTACCTCGCCCAGGAGGTCGACTCATCCCATGGCCTGATCCACCATAACCTCCACGACAAGAAATTCCAGGGTCTTCACCGTCCCACTGTATATCCTCAGGAGAAATCTGCAGAAGAGATGTAGAACAAGATCAGTATAAGACTTAAACATTGTGTTCCCTGTGTAATAGTTAACCGATCAACTAAACTTTCACCAAGGGTTACATAGGCATAAGATATGCAAGAATAAACAATAAAAGCAGACGATCCTAAAGAGCAAGATCTCTTGCAGAACCAGCGTGGAGTCAAACAAGCACTGAGATTTACAAACAAAAACTTAAAAAACACAAATTTTGGATGGTTATTTCCGAAATAACTCACTGGAACAGAAGTAAAATTAATGCAGGGATTGTGGACGATAAGCAGGGGTAGATACTAATTAAACATCGGAATTTCATAAGAGGAAAAAAATATTATGCCAGATATACATAAACTTTGGCTAACTATTTTACATTATCACTAAATTTGGAATTTGATTCTCTCCCATAATTCAAGAGCATTAATTAGTCAGAATCTTTTACTATAATTCCAAAAGTTAAACTTACATTAAATCTATTTTGACATTTTGAACCATTCCCACCTAAAACTAGTTCTGGTCAATACGGCATCTAATTTGGAATATACACAGTAGTATGACGACATCTGATTTGGAATATACACAGTAGTATGACTTAAGACCCTCTGACATACAAATACAGATCCCAGTATTCAATCAAAATATTTTTTTATCAGTGAGATTTAAAATTCGAAAACTCTACCCACATTTCTCTCCAGAAAATTGTTAACTTTTGACTTTAGGACTTATGCGAACAGAAGCAACATCTAATGATGCTCCTTGGCCACCATTTAAATAGTATAAGAAATGCTATCATATAAGAATAAAGCGCTTGTCTATGTGTGACATATATAAAAATAAAGTGTTCCATAACACGAGAATAAACATGCATCTACCTCAGCAAGATTGACCCATTCCCATGTTTCGCTCGCAGTACCGCGATCATAAACAAGAGCATGTCGATCCTAGGAAACAGTGCAGAGACAGGTAAAGTATTGAATAAGCTCAATGTCAAGTCTACAAACCACCACAAATAAGATATACCTCAGTAGCATTATAGTCGGTTATGACAGCTTCATAGAAATTATTGTCATCAGGCCATCTGGTCCTTACTTTCCGTCCAATGAATTGATCAAATGTAGCACCTTCAGCAGGTTCATTCGGTAGGCCACCAGAAGAAATACGATTACCAAATTGACCTCTTCCAGTTGGACCAGAAGAGGGATACTGCATTTTCATTGAGGAAGAACCTGGAGGAATCTGACCCTATCAAGGAAATTATAAATGAAAATTAGAATCAAAATGTGCAAAGGGGTAAACTATGTAATAAAAATGCTTACAGATTTAGGCTTTTTCCCCTTTGCCCCCATCATGGGCCCACGCTTTGCAGAAGATGAAGATGGCTGGTTTGCTGTGGCCATTGCCTGTGGGTGAAAAGAAGATGGCCCACCAAAGGATTGAGAAGGCAAAGAGGGAGCTATTTTTCGTTTCTTGCGAGAAGCTGATACAGAAGGACTAGGCACCGGATCATTGACAGCTTGACCAGTACCATGCATGCCAGGTTGGAGCACACCTGTCTGTCTCCACTCTCTGATAGCATTTCCCAATTTTTGCTCAAAAGAAATGAAATTAACACATTATGAATTCTACTAAATAGAAAGGTACCTTATTCTTCGAATAGTTTCATCTGCATTAACTCTACCAAGAAGCTCCCTGTGCTCTTCATTTGACAGTCGTAACTCTTTCCTCAGTTCAGTTATTAAACTTTCCTTCTCCTGAAGAATATACATTTCATTGAGCAGTCATTTAAACCTGATCAAACAAATATGCCAGAATTAGATTCAAGTTTTTAATGTGACAAGTACCCAAGTAATGGCATCAGCTTGTGCTTTAAAGGCTCTTAAAACTGAACTGTATGCTTCTTGCTCAAGCTGGTGAATTTTGTCTTCCATATCAGTTTCATCATGCATTCTAGGAAATGGGGCAGCACCCATGACAGCAGGCCTTCCATTGCCAGCAATGCGTCCACCTCTTTGAGTTCTATTTTGATGTGGTGGAGGAAGATCATCATCAGTTCCTGCAATACAAAGGTATCAGTACGGAACTGCAGGTAAGGAAATTGTTTTAGTTGGATAAACAAGCCAGTACGCACTAAAATGAAATCAAAAGGAAAGCAATCTAGAGTGCAGAAAAATAAAGTTAGACGTGTCATCCAAAATTTCACAGTTAGAAAGATGAGGTTTAGATAATGAAGCCGGTTGAACCACTTTTAACACAACTTAAAACATATAAATATAAAAGCTTAGACTATTAGAGAAGGTACATATATATCAATCAAATATTATCTTCTACAAAGCCTTGAAAGATCAGGATCATGGGTTTACTTTTACATAACTTAAAACATCTAATAAATATATACTTTTAGTGAAAACTTGAAAGTTCTTCCAACTAAATGATTAAATTCATAGGTGATCTCTTGCCAATTAGTGCTCCAATTCATACTTAAAAACACACCGCTCTGCATACGTATGAAGTTTGTTCCTTCACATCTCCTCGTAGTGACAGTAGCACGTGATCTGACCAATACAGCTCACTATGAATCAATTCTAGTACTACTTTTAGAAACTAACAACTAAAAAACTTAATCAAAGAATCTGGACATCTGGTTGTCTCTGTTTCTATCCTTACAAATTATAAGAAAGTGGATGTCCAAATAAATAACATATTATTCCTAACGAGCATTTAGTGCTAATGGAAATACTAATCATAATCAAAGCAGATAGATTCAAGACACCTGATCGTCTAAGTTTCTGTCATTATACAGAATAGAAAGGAAGGAGACAGAGAAACAAATGCCACCATAATCGGTTGGAATAGACTAATGCCTTTAGAGTCTGTTAAGCTTAAACACCCTTTCCAATAGCATAGTCATAATTGCAAATTTCGGGATACTAGGCATGAGACATTATTCTATGGCCTCGAATGGTTCCAAGAAAATGTACGTAAATGAAGAGAATAGCTGATTTAGTTCATAGGTTTACAGAATTAAAGATTCCACATGAAAAGCTGTTGACATGGACATGCATTTAATTCAAGATAAATTTATCATATTTCTTTACAAAGATCGTAACAAGGTTGTTTGACTCTTGTCTAACTATGAATTTATCTGCCCATATATAACAATTATAATGATGATGAGTGTCTTATATCCCAAAAGACAGATGACATAATGCACGAGTGATTTCCTTTTTCCAAAAACAGCCAAGATATCCAGATCTGGAAAGGCGAACGACCAGTGGCAAGATTTTTGTAAAAAGTATTACTCATACATGCATGTGATTGATATGCACGGTTCAACATTTTAATACATTTCCATAAATGTCAAAATGTGAGAACATAACACAAGAGTAATCACAAAAAACTAAAAGATTAGAAAGATATATTTTTTTCTCAATTTTCATAAAATAATTAATACTAATTCTTATATTTTCATTTTATTGCATTACATTAAACCAATATTTCAAACAAAATGGATTGATTTATATGAAAATACAACTTCTCCATTGCGTTTCTAAAAATTTCCAAAATTTTTCTAATAACGAAAGGGAAATGAAACTTTAAACCAGGGTACACATTCCAATATTACCATGATAACACGATCACAAATTCATAATCGATATTCCACTTCTTCCCCAGAGTAAAATTGTTGATCAAGTCCATCCCACTACTATTTTCAAATAAGAACATATTCTAACACTCTGACATTTCTACTTCTGAAACAAGTGGTAGAATAAATTTAAATCTACATAAAGTTTACCAGACGGAAACTCAGAGATAGATAATCATATACATTGAACCAAGAATTAGAGTTTTTAAGTTCTCAGATCCCTTTCTTTCTTCAAGCTGCATTAGTAAACTTTGTAATTTTCTGTTAGGGTCTAAAAGGACGGGATTCCAATCCCAATCAAGCCTGGGCTTTTGGGAGAG
>CAIGRL010067928.1:0-16724 GCA_903798325.1 Fraxinus xanthoxyloides | reverse complement strand
TTGAAATCCGAACTTGACGACTGAGTATGAGCACGAACGAGATCTTCCGGTACCTGAAACAAAGGCGTCGAAGTTTGTCTTCATCGCCCCTCCGACGTTTAAGTCCGAGGGGGAATATGACGAAAATATATGATGTATATTGAGTGTAAAACGTACCTTGATAATGATTGAGAGTGATATATTTATAGACGTAGGTTGTTGACTCCTAGTAGGACTACAACGTTAAGACCCCTAGGAGTCCTAGTGTAGCGGGAAATTATGATTTAGTTAATCTGGTGCTTTCTGGGTGTTTGGGTTAGGAAGGGACTCTGGCGTGAGGACCCACTCCATCCTGAGGGAGGACAAGATCGACCGAAATGGTTGAACCCGAGAACCATTAACCCGAGGAGACCATGGCTTGTAGGGAGGAAATGAGGTTACTCATCCTCGGGCAGTATGCTCGAGCTAGGTCAAAATGTTGGTATCATCACCTTCTATTTTATAAGTGATGATGCGTAATTTTTTCATGCCACTGCATATAATCTTCATTAATTGGAAATGGAGTTTTCCATGAACAAGTAGTTAACCAAAAAACTTCAAACATCAAATAATACCTAAGTAATTCCAGTACCTCCCTATTAGAAGTCCTCAGCCTGTAAGTTCAATTGTTCCAGATCCATTAAATAGTAGTTTAGATAAATTGATGTTGAAACAGTTCGGAAATGCAATGTTTTGGCAGAATATATAACCAAGAAGAATAAATCCAGATATATTCACAATTTGGTAGGAATGGGTATTAAGAAATACAATCTAACGAGACAGAGTAGGTCCACTTGGATTATGGTTTATCTAGTAATCCTTAGAGTGAAGTATTTAGCCATCAATGGAAGCAAACACTTTTCTAAGATTGCTAACTGCACTAAACATAGGATATTTTGGTTGTTGTGATTGACTAAATAGTATTTGAAGTGGGGTTTCTCTGTGATTGACAAAACTTGATTGTTCTTATTAAATGTTTCCCCTTACTATACTAGTAGGAATTAGGAAACCAAGATTCTTCATGTATTGACTTATAAATTATAATTGAAAGGTGATATGAAACTGATTGAATTTTACTTCTTTTGCTTCAACGTTCTCTTGATTATATTATCTATCTTTGTTGAAATGTGGTCCTGTCACACCCCTTATTGTAAATACAAGTGTAAATGAGAAGATATTAGACAACTCAATTTGTACGTGTGTGAATTATCTGATCGAATATATTTGTTCAAACAACAGAAAGGGGATGGTCAATTATTAAATCTGCTGTCACCATCTATAATAACCATGCAACGGTATTAATACAATGCAAAATCTCCAAAGCATTACACAGAAACTATAATATCTAATACAACCCACAACAATAACCTTACGGATAATTGTTCGTGCACATCAACCATGGCAATTCTATTGGAGCTTCAACAACTAGCTATGTAATATATGGAGTCCTAGGCTTGTCATTGGTCACCTATATTAAAGTGCAATAACTACATGAGCTAATGCTCAATAAGTAAAAAAGTATGGATAGTATGAACACGAGTCTAGAAAATCTCGTTGTTTCCCCTTTTTAAACTATAATGTTCAAATACATCATTTTCAAATGATATCGTACATATCAATCTTAAAAGAATTCACGAAATTTCTCGTTTTATGAACCCTTCTGTTTACTGTTTCTACTTGTTTCTCTCTTTTGTATTTAATATTTGACTGTGGAGTTGAAGAATAACCATTATTTGCTGTTTCATGTGCGATGTATGCTAGTGATGGGATCCAGACAGTGGCCACTGCTAAGGCTTGATATCTATGGGTCTATCAGCGTTGATGGCCAAAGTTGTCATAAGCCAACCCGGAACAGTAATGGTACACTCATAGGTGGACTTGGTGGAGGTTCTGGTGGCACTATTCTTCTTTTTCTTCAAGGACTTGCACTTGCAGAGGATTCCTCTTTATCTGTTGCTGGAGGCTATGGCGGTCCACTGGGCGGCGGCGGCGGTGGTGGTGGAAGAATTCATTTTCATTGGTCTAAGATAGCCATTGGAGATGAATATGTACCTCTTGCATTCGTAGATGGTACGATGAACAGCAGGTATGCCTGCTTTGATGGTACTTAATCTGTTTTACATTGATCTTGATTATTTGCTCTGATCTTTAAACTTCCACCTAAGAATAAGTATCCGAAATTTGAATCTTGTGTTCTAATATACGAACTTTTGAAACAATATAAGAAAACATTGAAGCATTTTGTGTAAGAAAATTTCATACAGCATCATTTTACGTGCTTGCCATGTCTAACAGTGGAGGTGCCGGGAGTGGAGATGGTCTTCATGGAGAGAAGGGGACAATTACTGGAAAGAAGTGCCCCAAAGGCCTGTATGGTACATTCTGTACGGTATGTTCTGCATTCTTCCTATCTTTTAGTGCACCTTCCAGTGATTTGTGCTTCAGGTCCTAAAAGGAAAACGAATAAAGCAAAACATTTCTGGGCATTGATGATTTTTTTTTGTCTTCATGCCTACACTTCATTCTATAAGAAACGTCGTAAGATGATTAGCTGGAACATGACCATGTCTTGTTGCATTTCTAGCTCTTTAGAAATAGGAATTCTGTGTTTTGCCATTTTCGCTTTTCCTTCGATTTCAAATTAACTAAACAAGCTAACCTTCACTTACAAACGATCCAAGCATTTCCATCATGAATAGCTACTGAACAGTGAAACCTTGACTGGGAGGTAATCTAAGTACACGGTCTAATCTAAATCTGGGACACTGTTCCATATCAAGGGATGAGATGGATTCCTATTTATTCATCTTAAACTGCCGTTTTATGGGATACTTGTTTCTTTTTCTTGTGCCTTTAGAACTTTGTGCATGCATGCGTGCAACGCTTATGGAATGTATTCTTAACCAAAAATATTTGATAAGCTTATATAGATTGAGCCATATACATGTCAAACTGTCATCACATTGTGGATATAGTGACAGAAGAAATTTGTTCAATGCCTCTGCTTGAAGTATTACTACTTTAACTGTGTACATGACATTATTTGGCTGATAATTGTGTGCATGTTGCATTGTTTACAGTTGACAATATTTTTATTTTTGACACTGGGTTTTAATCATCTGTCCATGGACTACATTACAGGAATGCCCTGTTGGAACCTACAAAGATATTGAAGGATCTGATCCAAGTCTTTGCACAGCTTGTTCCCTCGAGCGCCTTCCTAGTCGTGCTAATTTTATATATGTACGAGGTAATTGTAATTGATCTGATTAAATGTTTCCATTAGCATTTTGAAATTCTCTTTACGATAATGAATTAGTCATTCTACTATGATTTCACCCATGGGACTCAATCACTGCAGGTGGAGTCACCCACTCATCTTGTCCCCATAAATGCATATCTGACAAATACAGAATGCCGAAGTGTTATACACCTTTCGAGGAGCTTATATACACTTTTGGAGGGCCCTGGTTTTTTGCATTTTTATTGTTGGGCATTGTTGTGCTCCTAGCTCTGGTACTAAATACTCTAAGAATCAAATTGATTGGATCAGGACGCTCTTATCATAGAGAAGACTCGGTTGATCATCATCATAATCACCGTTTTCCTTCTCTGCTTTCCTTATCAGAGGTGAGCGTCTTCCCAAGTAAGCTCGCTCATTGTTGACTGTTGCATGGTCAAAATACTGCATGGTTTAACACTGAATTGGTTTGCTCCTGCTTAATCTCCAGGTTCGGGGTGCCAGAGCTGAAGAAACTCAGAATCACGTTCACAGGATGTACTTTATGGGTCCCAATACATTTAGAGAACCCTGGCATCTTCCTTACTCACCTCCCCATGCGATATTTGAGATAGTGTAAGAATTTACAATTGATTGGGAAATTTTTTTGAAGTTCGGTTCAAATGAGCTGTGTAAGGTGAAATTTCTATATTAGCTCCATTTGGATTTCATTTTCTTCTACTAAAATATTACTTTTCAAATTCAATCATTGATTTTAATTACACATTTCTAGGACCCAGAAGAACTGCCGACTTATCAAGCACTCATCTCTCGAAAAGTAGAATTTTAGCAAAAATAAAATGATACCCAAACAGAGGCATTACACAGCTAGTTATAAATCTGTTGATATTTTTTCTTGGCTTGATTTCGGGACTACTAAATATCAATATTACTGACGCTTGGTACCATTAAATGATTCTAATTTTTTCCTAATTAATCCACATATTGCAAAATTATTTATATGGTTTTCTTTCAGTTTTTGGAGTCTGCATATTTCTTCAAGCTCACATACATGTTTATGTTGAGAACTTGAGATGCCCATATCATGTTTAAGTTGTTAATATAAATTTTTAATATCATACCAATATATTTGGGTTGAATCTCATTCCCTTTTCTGCAAAATTCTTTAGTGAGTTTCATGGTAATGTGAACTGCAGATATGAAGATGCTTTTAACAGATTCATTGACGAGATAAACTCTGTTGCTGCATACGAATGGTGGGAAGGGTCAGTGCATAGCATACTTTCAGTGCTTGCATATCCTTTTTCATGGTCCTGGAAACAATGGCGTAGGAGAAATAAACTTCATCGCCTTCAGGAGTTTGTCAAGTCTGAATATGACCATTCTTGTCTTCGCTCGTGTCGATCACGTGCTCTATACAAAGGAATGAAGGTTATGCAATCCTTGTATTATTTCTGTGTTTCAGTTATCAGATTTTTTGAACTTCTTTTATTTTATTTTTATTTTTTCATGCAATTAGGTCTTGCCAAAAAATAAAAATAAAAAATAAAATAGTAAGATGACTTAAAACAGAATTAAAACAATTTAACAAAATTCTATTATTTATTGGTTTTTCTATTAATTTATTCTTTTGACTATATAGATGTGGGAGGATCTGTTTGGGAAGTAAGAAGCCCCTTTTAACATCTCTTCGTTTGCAAATTCTCGATGTGAAAACACAAGGCTAGGGGATGATCTTCCAAGTCAATTTTGTTCTACTTAATCCCTATTTCTCATTCATGACCACATATCTTTCCCGCTAAGGAATGTGAAATGTTTGCATTCATTTCGAAAAAGCATATTCATAAATATATTTGGAAAAGGAAGTGATATGGGACAGCGCTAAAAGCACATTCCTTAGAGAAATTTCATCTGAAGCCTGCAATGACACCAAGTGAACCTAGGTCATGTTCCACAAAATATTTGTTTTCAATTTGTTATATAACATAAAAGGTCATTGCAGGTTGGGGCAACACCGGATTTGATGGTTGCTTATATTGATTTCTTCCTTGGTGGTGATGAGAAATGCTTAGACATGGTAACAAGTATACAGAAGAGGTTTCCCATGCGAATTATTTTTGGTGGGGATGGAAGTTATATGTCATCATATAATCTGCATAGCGACGCATTATTGACAAATCTCCTCGCCCAGGTTACTTGCTAGTCTAACTTTAACGTTGTAGATATTAGTAGCGTACTTAGTCACTCAATCATTGTAAAGTTTCATGTTAGTCACCTAACTTTAATTTGTTAAAAAAGAATCCCTGGAATTTTCTTTATTTTTGTTTAGGTCACTCAGGTAAATTCCTTTCAGTTTTTGTAACTGAACAACTGACGTGGATGATGACAATCTGATTTGGCATCAACATGTTTTGCTTGTAGAACTGTTGGATTTAACTGAATGACCAAACTGAAACAAAATGCAAACTCTTAACGATTAACTTGGAACAAAATAAAGCTTGGCCTAACATTAAACTTGTTATATTGAGTGTCTGTAACTCTGTTAGTGTTTTTTACCCGATATAATGTGAATTGGTGGGGTGGGGAGGATTCATGTTTCTTTCTTTATGGACTGCATGCCAAGATTAAGTAATTACTTGAACACAAAATAATGATTAGTATGAATTGTCTTTTAATTAGGAAAGACTTTTTTGATTTCAGCATGTACCTGCAACTGTCTGGAAACGATTGGTAGCTGGTTTAAATGCCCAGTTGAGGACTGTGAGGCAATGGTCAATCCGCTCAGCTTTGGTTCCTGTTATCAATTGGATTGGAAGTCATGGGAACCCCCAACTTGATTTTCATGGTGTTGGAATTGAGCTTGGGTGGTTCCAAGCAACAGCTAGTGGGTACTACCAGTTGGGAATTTTGGTAGTGGCCGGTGACTATACCCTTCATGATCTTCACCATTCTGAATATTTGGAAAGAAGTGATGCACCATCTAGGTAATTTATTGATTACATATCAAATGTCGTCCTTCCAAATATTACTGAAATATCATGATATAAATAAAAGATTTTGTATTTAATCTTAATCTTTTTGCTACATTCCCCACTCACAAAAAAAATAAATAAAAAAAATTGTACTTTCAGGAAAGTTGCTGCAATAGTACAATGTAATGTTAGGCATCCATCAGAGAGCCATACCTATACAAGTAATGCATTATCCCGCAAAAAGATTACTGGTGGCAGCAATGGTGGTTTGATAGATGAATCTACCTTGAAATTATTGGGCTACAGAAGGAACTATCTTTTCCCATTTTCTCTTTTATTGCATAATACTCGCCCTGTTGGTCGACAGGTACTCCAGAACTCTCTTTGACATGCTTGTTGGAATGATGTTCATTATTTAATCTTTTACTGCTGTGTTTCAGGAAACTGTACAGCTTTTTATCACTATCGTACTCTTGGCAGACCTCTTTGTCACTCTCCTTATGCTGTTTCTGTTCTATTGGATATCCCTCGGTGCTTTCCTAGCCGTGCTTCTCATCCTTCCTTTGTCATTGCTTTCACCCTTTCTAGCAGGCTTGAACGCCTTATTCAGTAATGGGCCTCGAAGAGCTGCACTTGCTCGTATTTATGCTTTATGGAGCATTAGCTCCTTATCGAACATTGTAAGTGGATAGCTTAATGTGCTGTGTATTTTGGTACACAGAACTCGACAAGACTAGACAATATAACAAACAAATTTCTGCATCTTTTTCTTCTGTAATAGTGTCCAGTCATATCCCATCCTCCCTACTAAACATGCCAACAATGATATGAAGTATAACATCTGCATTTGTTTAATCAAGTGAAATTTGGCAATAAAATTCATTCCTAAAAACACTAGCTAATATACTTTTCCCATTTCCTATGAGGCTTGGCTGTTTGACTTTTTTAGTTAATTTCCTAAGCATCGTTTAAATTATTTTTCTAAACTAGAAATGATCTAAATGCATTCTATTGTGTTTCAGTGTTTGATTGTGAAAGCCATATATATTAATATAAATTATCTTATGAATGTGCTGATCAATTGTTTGTAGTGCAAGTTAAGGTTTAGTACCTATATCCAAAAAAAAAATAATAATAAAAACAAAAGATTGTGAGAGAGGTGTTTTTTCCACTGTTACCCTCAATGACTAATGCTTGGCTTGTTTTGTTTGGTAAATTTGTTGCTTTTTGCAGGCTGTGGCATTTTTATGTGGCTTAATTCATAATGGAATTTCCTCCTCGAAGCAGCCTGGAGAGAGCAACGTTTGGAATTTTATAAAGTGAGTTGCACTTTCTTATACAACACAGTTTCAAGGGCAATCGAGTTTAGAACTTCCATGCGCACAATGTACAAAACCAATCATCACGTTTAATTTTTCCTGGGATTTAGGCTGATTAGAAGGTGGAAGCCCCTAACTAAAGATATTATGCTTGTTTAATATGTGAAAATAAACTGCAGAAATAGATATTAAAATTTGAATCACTAGTTGGATTATTAGTATCAAGAAACGGAACTAAAAATAGACTAAAGATTTAACAAAGCTGAATTTTGGTGGATTTGTATGATTCTGAAATTGCATATGCTTACAACGAATAATTTTAGTGTCCTATTCTTAAGGTTAGGTAGTAAAGTATGAAATTGGAATAGGCAAGAAATTCATAAGCTTCTCAAAACTAATATAGCAGAACAGCCCTCCGGCCGGTTTCTTTAACCCTTTCAAAGTTAGAAAATCCTTTAGACTAAAGTTTCTAGCGTCCTCCAAGGACATTGGGAACTGGGGTTCAGGCGCTACAGTTTTTTTTTTTTTGGTAAATTATGAAGAATTAAATTTCTTGTAATGGCAGGGAGGATGAGAGATGGTGGCTTTTGCCCACCATCCTGCTACTCTTCAAGGCAGTTCAAGCTCGATTTGTCGATTGGCACATAGCAAATTTAGAAGTCAGAGATTTTTCTCTCTTCAGCCCCGACCCTGATACCTTTTGGGCTTACGAATCCATTTCTTGACGCAAAACTGTTTCCGGGAGGACATGGACCGGATTTTTGCAGCATCTGTGCAGTAAATATGGTGTCACCGAGTACATACATCTGAGAGTACTATAGGATCTTGAGCCAGAGTTATTACAATGTTATTACCATGTACATAAATGTTCCCATTTGTGCATAGTTTAGAGAAAAATTATGATTGAGTGAATAATTTAAAGACAGGCTGGAAGGTAGATTACAATTTCTTGTTTGGTGCCAATCTTTCCATATGTTAATTCCATTCTTTCTCGTCACTTTTGGGATTATATGTTGGGAAAATTACAGTTATGGTTCTCAAACATTTTGCTCGAGTAGCAAGATGGTTTCGATAAGCAATTTGGTGTTTACTTTTTATTTTAGTTGCACAATCGTCATAGTAAGCATCTAAATCTTTGTTAATTTGCCGAGTGCTTCTCATAGAAATATGCTTCACTATACATGTTTAGGCACCCATCCAAGTTAATAAAACAAAACCTAGCTTTCAGTCGTAGTTGAAAATTGATTATGAAATTATAATTATAGGTTAAGAAGCATGGACAATATGATAGGGTCAAATGCTACAATTTCCCTTCATTGTTAGTAGCAATGAAGTTTTTTAGCATATAAATAAAATGTTGAAATGAAAATTTAATGATAATCGATGACGTGTTACACCTCGCACGACCCCAAAAACCATAATCCTACGGGGTGAGCAAACCTGGGGGCCCATACTCCACTTCAAAATGAGGTAGGCAACAAAACCTGTGAAGAAGCTGTTGTGTGGCCAAACCAATTTCGCTGTGCCATCCCTTCGCAAAGGATCAAACCTTCGTCACGGAAGAGGCCGCAAAATGGGTGGGGGGGCTAGTAGGAGATCTTTTATGCAATCTTTGTGTATGTAATTGATGTGATGACTCAATGTCACCATTGCCCTAATACATCAACTAGGTCAAGTCTAAAGCACAATGTCAGGTATATGACCAACAAAATGGTTTTAGCATTTAATGTTTATAATTGATTGATGCCGTTGACATTAGGCCTCAGCTGTTTGGATGGAGCCATGTTTGCTTTTATCCTACGGCCAACCTTCATCATTTTCTGCTATAAAAACTCACACAATGTGACATTGCAAAGGTAATAGAAGTTTATGCTCTCAACTCACAACTTTTTCCTTTCAGTATTCTCGAAATACACCCCAAAGTGAACCCCATTTTCACATTGGAGGTTCGTGTCTAAAGCCCTCTCACACTCGTACATTTATTTTTCTAACTGACTTGATCGTCGAGTGCGCTCAGTCAACTCTACCACCATCACCATCGGAGGAAGTCACGTGTGGTTAACTATTTGTCCAAGTGTGCATGAATCCTACTTGCGTGGATTTGAGAGGCCATGAGATTTGTTGGCCACGTTGGAGGTATAAAATTTGAAATCAACAGATTAGCGCCGTCGGTTGAAAACCGCATAATAACCACGAACTTCCTTGTTGTGGAAGCCTTTGCAAGAGAAGCAAGTATTCCAAAAGTTCAATCTTGAGGAAAGGCCAATGTTCTTGAAAAGAATGGTTGAAAATATTGAAAGAAGCGCCATTCGGAGCTCCATTTGATAAGTTAGCCGCCATTGCATCATGAGTTCTAGCCATTACGGTTCTCATGTCAAAACCAGCGGGAGAAAGCTTCTGAAGAAGAAGTTCTCCGGACAAATGTCAATGTCCATCAACCCCATCGCCAATATGACGAATCATTAGCATTTGTCCAAAAATTTGGAAGGAAATTATACGAAAATAAAGACGTTGCTTACCCTTGGTGGCCATCAACAGGTGAGTTACGAAAAGATTTCGTTTGCCAACTATGTTCTTAAAATGCCTCTTCTCAACGGGCAACTCGTAGATAACCTTAATAATATCCCATTCAGACGGCTCAAGTTCGAAGCAGTTGACTGCAGCTGCACAAAAGACAAGTCAATTATGATGTTCACCAAAATACAGTAATAAACATAGGCTCTTAGCCAACAAAAACTCACTATACTCGTGATATTGAGTCAATACGGTTATTCTTAGGGCACACATCATCCTCCACTTTTTGCCAACGACCATCACCCAGAACCAAGATGACTCCCATTCTTTACTGAGGTCCGAGTACCCAAAATGAAGGACGAATGTGGACCCCAAGGGCTCATACAATACCACCCCTTACAATCCTCCCTCCCTCTCCACTAGAGGCCTCGGGTTGGAAAATGCTATGGAAAATGTGGGGAGGCATATCCTCATCAAGAGTGACCTCCTTCCAAAGAAGAAAGACCCTTGTCAATTGGCTCCATGCGTGGGCACAAGCTGGGTGTGGGCTAAGTTATACTGCCTAAGTATATATCTAAAGAAAGGGTGTAAAGGCAACTTCATCCCAACACTCAAAATGGCATCGCTCACTGCTACACAATTTTCCCTGGGAAACAAACTGGTTCGTCAAGGGTCGGAATGAACATTTCAATTATATTTAGAATTTGATACAACTCTCTAAACGTTGCTAGCTCGCTCTCCTCGATACAGGTCGGCCACATAGAGGCCCCACCTAATAATACTATAGTATGTTGGACATTCATGCATCATTCATGCACTATGGGGCCCCCATCGCCTCCATATGCTTCTCAGTTGGAATTATAGAAGGCAAACCAGCCTTAACTCATATCAACGCCATGACAGTTTTACCACGGCCTTAGGTCTTGAAAAAGAGTCCGCTTGATGAATATTTTAGCCAAATGTAGGAGAAGCGAGGTCTTACTTACACAAACGTCAAACAGATCAAAAAATTGAAAGCTTGATTGGTCGGCGAAGAAATGCAAAACAAGTTTTTCTTGCTTCAAAGGATTTCGCAAAGTGGAAATTTTTTTAAAATGAGTAAAGGCATCCTTTTTATAGGCAGTCAAAGGAAAGGCTTACCCGTTGGATGAACATCCCTTTAATCTGGAACGTACACCTATACCCCTCATCTGAACCGTTGAACCCAATAGGTGCCCATTTGAGAAATCAAATGAACAATTATGTTCAAGTCATGCTAAACACGCGTGTGTAACTCACGTTGCCTCTGCCAAAGATAACAAACTGTCATCGTTACGCATCCATTGCACACACAATGCATGTATTGGTAAATGCAATACTGCCTCGATGTCGTATCTTGGAAAAGAAGGAGTTTCCTAAATCATTGCGTCACGCATCCCATCAATGTCAACTAGTAACTACATCAATGGGCTCGCCCTCTTTGCAATCGCCTTGCTTTTGAGCATTTTAGCTTTATAATCTGCTCGTCGTTGTGCATTTCAGTCTTATCATATGCTTCAGCTATATCAACATACTCGCCCTCTTTGCAAGGGTCTCATCTTCTTTGTGCATTTCAGCCTTATCGTAGACTTCAACTACATCAATATGCTCACCCTCTTTGAAAGGGCCTCACCTTTATATGAAATCCTCAACTCAAAAGTCCACGTATTATATAAATAACCATGCATGAGTTTCGAGGACTATTAAGCTAACTCTACTTTTTTCTTCGGAAAAACACAAAACCCTCAACTCAAAAGTCCACGTATAAATAACCATATATGTATTTCAAAGATTATTAAGCTAACACTACTTTTTTCTTCGCAAAAGCACAGAACCTTCAACTTAACATTATACAAATAATGATATATGGACTTTAATGACTATTGTTACACCTTGCACGGTAATGCCCCATAAATTCTACGTGGCGAACAAACCCAGGGGCCCATAATCCACATCAAAACGCCAAGAGGCAAGAGGCAGTGACTGAATCCGTGAAGAAGCAGAACCATTGGGGCTGAACCCATCTTTGTTATGACTGAACCTTATTTACGGGAGAGGCCGCAAAAGGGAGCTAGCCGGAGATCCTTTATGCAATCTTTTTGTATGTGATTGATGTAATAACTCACTGCCATTGTCGCCCCAATCCATCAACCAGGTCAAGTCTAAAGCATAATGTCAAGTTTATGCCAACAAAATGGTTTTAGCATTTGATATTTATGATTGACTAATACCTTTGACAAGAGGTCTCAGCCATGTGGATGGAGTCACGTATGTTTTTATCTTGAGTCAACCTTCATCATTTTCTATAATGTGCCATTCCAAAGGTGATGCAAATTTATGCTCTCAACTTACAACTTTGCTCTTTTATTATTCTCAATATATACCCCAAAGTCAACCCTTTTTTTACATTGGATGCTTGTGTCTAAAGCATTCCCACGCTCGTATATTTATATCCCCAATTGATTTGATAATTAGAGTACACGTGGCCAACTCTATCACCACCACTAGCACCGGAGGAAATCACATGTAACTAACAATTTGTCCAAGTGTGCAGGAATCACGCTTGCATGGACGTGAGAGGCTTGTGATTTATCGGTCGCGTTGGAGATATAAAATTTGAGGTCAAACATGTATTTTTGCTTACCTAATTACATTAGTTCACTAAAGTTTCCAGAATCAATCTTGCAAGAACACGTTTGGCTAAAGTTCAAGGTAAAGTTACGTTTAAGTGAATTCTTACGTGTTTAGATAATTAAAAGAAAATAGTTCGCTTCAAACATGTTTGAATAATTCCTTTTTTTTTTAATTAAAAGAATTACTTATATTAGAACTAAAACTTACTTTATTGATAAAATAAAGTAACTTATTTATTTTAAATTTTTTTAGTTAAAAGTAAACTTTACCTTGGACGTATCAAATATTTACGTTGTTCAAGTAAAGTTTAAAATATAAATTAGTCCTATATATATATATATATATATATATATATATATTGTGTGTGTGTGCAATGAAAAAAATATACTTATTTTTGACTAATACAAAAAGTTTCTTTTGTTTATAATTTATTTTAATTTGGGGGGCTCATCTCTTCCTCTATTCATTTCTCACTGACGTCCACTAAATTAATTAAAGATACTCTTTTTCCTCCTCTTCATATTTTCTTTTATCCAGCCATTCCTTTCTCTCTAGATAACAACTTGCCCAATTTGCTATAATGGTCTAAAGTTCGTACGTGCAATTTTCGACAAATCTACTAGTTCAAAAAATGCCCCCAATACGATTCGTAAACATATATTGTGAATTATTGAAAGGCTTCAAAATTCGAACGTATACTTTAATTTTCTTTTATCTTTCTAGTTGAATTTTCAAAAAGAAAAAGAAAAATGTGTATTTTTCAATAGCCTTGCCACGGAAGTCTTGTCTCTCCAGACAAACCAACTCTGTCACTGATACAATCACCTTATTCGAACTACTTAAAGCCAAGATACTTTAAGTTTAGACAATTTGAAAATCAAGGACAATCCAACGATTCCAACCCACGTAATCACATGACTCCTCAATTTTCCAACCAACAAGAAATGCCAAGGGAAAGGGGAAAAGAATTTGAAAATGTCCATAGTAAATATATTTAAAAGGATTGTTCATATAATTATTAAAAATTAGTTGGAGTGATTATAGCCATAGGCATAGATATGTGGACTTGACTGGACTTAAAAATAATAAAATAAAATAAAAATTAAACAGTCAATATTAAAGTGTCAAACAACCAGACCCCCACAATTTGCTTTCATATCCTGCAAAATCATTTCCAATAGCTTCTCAATTCTTCCAAAATCTACTTTTACAAAATTTGTATTTATTCTTGGAGTCGATTTTAGTGGGACACCTTTTTTTGAGTGCAATATAAGTCATGGACTGTCTTGAGGGGTTGTTGACTATGTTACGGGACAATGATCTCTATTCTTGAGAAATTATCTTCCTCGAGATTTAATTTGAAAATTAATTTCTTTCACACAATAATAAGTGATATATTGTTTATATTTTCTCTGGAGTTGACTTTAACGAGATCTTTTTTTAAAAAAAAAATAATGAAATTTGCATTTCTAGGTCATGAATCAAATCGATTGATTATTGATTTCCGTTAAGTTAATTCTCTTAAAATATGGGGGGAAAAAAAAAACCTATTAATTAATAAACTATTTTCCTTTTCCAAACCACAAAGGTGAGACTAAGGGACAAATTGGAAAAAAATTGAAACAGTAGGGGTGGTAGGTAATGAATGTTCTTCATCATAAAATAAGAAGGTTTAATATCACATTTAATTGCAATGAAGGTTCATAACCTTTTTCTCGTTGTCATATTTATGTTCTTAACTTCTTTCAGCGCATTCTTATCTGTTATATTTTATTAATTAGTATATCATGTTCTTGATGATTCTTTATTAGCTTACATTGAAATGAGATATAAATTTTTTTTTTTGAAATTTTTTTTGATTATTACATTGAAAAGAAAAACACATGCTTAGAATTTTGAAAAAATCTCTTTGATTTTATGCTATTCAATATTCTAAAAATAAAGGGTTTGAATCTTCAAAACAGGTTACAAAAGCTAAATGGACACGCACCTTTCATCATATCATATTCAAATGGACGAAACTATTATGCAAAAAAAAAAAATCCAAAAAAAAAATATATATATAAATTAATTGGACCCACTGAAAATTATATTTATTATGTTGTCGATAATAAAAGAGGGACAATTTTGTGGTTGATCAAATCGACACGATGTTGCTTGGCTAAAATTTGTAATAATAATAATAATTTGTAAGTTAATTTATAAGTAAATTTTACATATTTTAATAATTGATAAATTTGAAAATAAGTAATTTACTAGAAAAATAAATGACTTCTTTTTATTTACAAGTAATAGAAAGTAAAATATCTAATCAAATTTTAAACCCAAAAAAAAAAAAAAAACCACACAATCTCGGCTTTTAGAAATAAATTTTAATTACTTTTAAATTTAACGTAACATACTGGGAGCTTGGCATAGAGATGGGCATCTTCAATTATGTTAATGGATTCGCTTCACTACATGAAGATTACATAAAGAAAGAATTAGATTCCTTTTCTTTCTTTTAGTTAGGCAGATGCATCATCTTCCAATATATCAATATTACAAGGAAAGAACCATACTTTTATCTTGTAACTTTTAAATCTAAGAATCCGCAGCAGCTACCTGTAAGTGCGCATTGAGTAAATATCGCTTAATGTGCAGTAACCTGCAAACTACAAAGGAGATATAAACCACACTAAATAAGTCCGGTGCGACGGGCTCAACCGAGGAAGTGTTGACAGAGAATTCAAACTCTTGACTTTCGATTTCCGCGTTCGCCTGCTCCACCAACTCGATCACCTCCGAAAGGGTAACTTTTAAATCTAATTCTTGTTCAATAGATTACTATTCGAAGGCTTTAGAAGTTTATTTGGTCGAACGGACTCTGATATTCCCACGTCAAATCCAAGGTTTTAACGATGTCGTTTGTAATGTTTAGATCCATAGTCGGACGATATGTTTTGCTCTCTCTCTCTATCCCTACCATAATGGTTTTAATGATGTTGTTTGTAATGTTTAGATCCATAGTCGGACGATATGTTTTGTTCTCTCTCGATCCCTACCATAATCAGAAGATCAAGATTAAAATCCAAACTCCTACTAAAGATATGTCGTTGAACTAACGTTTGATCGTGTCAGATTATTATTATTATCNTAATTCTTGTTCAATAGATTACTATTCGAAGGCTTTAGAAGTTTATTTGGTCGAACGGACTCTGATATTCCCACGTCAAATCCAAGGTTTTAACGATGTCGTTTGTAATGTTTAGATCCATAGTCGGACGATATGTTTTGCTCTCTCTCTCTATCCCTACCATAATGGTTTTAACGATGTTGTTTGTAATGTTTAGATCCATAGTCGGACGATATGTTTTGTTCTCTCTCGATCCCTACCATAATCAGAAGATCAAGATTAAAATCCAAACTCCTACTAAAGATATGTCGTTGAACTAACGTTTGATCGTGTCAGATTATTATTATTATCCCACCCAACAAGAACAAGTGACACTGAATATTTGGTAGAATGGGCCACTGTACCATACAAAATAGGCAAATCCCAAACCTAACGGGGACGGCAAAGACGGAGTCACTTTCTATGCTCCCATCACCCCTCTCCATACCTCACCCCACGTCCACCCCACCCCATCTCATCTTATTAGCTTTAGCCCTATTTAATTTAGATAAAAATAAAATTTTAGTAAAAATTGATGGAACGTGAAGTTGAAAGATAAAATTAGATTTTGAGATTGTCTCTTAATGATTTTAAGATAAAATCATAAAAGGTAGAATTAGACATTTAAAATATATCGGTTAATTGTAAAAGATGTTAAATTTCCCAAGTTTAAGTATTCGATGAATATAATTAAGACGAAATTCTTAACAAAGATTAAGTTAGTATTTATAAGCCGGGCCGTGTGTCATAGAGCATGTGTGAATAATAAATAAGTTGTGGGTATAGCTGAACTTATAAATAAATAAATAAAAAATTGATCGGTTTAACTTAAAATTTAAGCTTTGCCAAACACG
>CAIGRL010067906.1:0-17711 GCA_903798325.1 Fraxinus xanthoxyloides | reverse complement strand
TAGGTCGAGGAGTCGAAGACTAACACCATATAACAAATCTTAGCACATCGACTATCGAATGCATCATTTAAAAGAAAGCAACCAAGAAATTTAATGCAAATGACATTATCAAGGATGAAATGCATGAATCATAAATGTGATGTGAAGTTCGGGGTATTACATCCGCCCCTCCCTATAAAATTTCATCCTCGAAATTATTTGATGATTTTTTGTAAAATTATTATAAAAAAAATCCCTGGTCGATCTTTCAACCCTTGACCCTTACTGTCTTTGGGATCGACGACATAGTTGGTTTTTAAAACGTTGGTTTTTGTGGTTTAAAAGAAATCTTGGCACTAATTGTTATTGATTGATTTCATTTTGTCAATAATCATCTTATAGATTTTGTTTATATTATTTGGTAGAATTATTTGTCCAATTTTATGAAAAGAAACAATGGTAAGATACCTTCATTAGAATATAATTGCTTCTATTTGCTTTTTGTAGAAAGATAAGGGATATTTGTGCTCTTTGTTCAATCTCAAGAGTTATGGAACTATGTAGCACAATAAACTGTCGTTGTCGATATTTATGTCCTGAAATTCTCGACAATTAATACTTTTTTGTCGACAATTTTGTTCATATTTCAAATTTGGTTCAACCCATTCTTTACGCGTGTTATAAATTAAATGTAAAAGTAGAGAAATTCAATGAGAAATTTACAACATACTGAAATCTTAAAGAAATAAAACCTAGTCAATTATTAAGGAAATACCCATACAGATTGAATTCAAATGTAATGATGTAGAGTACTTTATTAATATTTATATGCTTAAAAATTCTCGAGTATCAAATAAATTTAGTACTCTTTTTTGATCGAATGAAGTTTAACAATGTAACAATGGAGTGCTTTATTTACTTGATTCAATGACTTGCCGAAATCATGAAGTGCATTCTTTAATATTAATTATATGATTTTTTTAACCGGAAATGAGGCATTTTTCCTCGCACAACCCGTCCGAATTTGTGGATAATCTTTTAGTGGCACTTGTAAATGGAAAAAATCGTTGTGACCATGAAATTTCTTCTTATTTATATTTCATTACGATATTGCGTTGTTACAAATAATTGCGTGATCCATATTCATTAATTGCAAACTACTAATAATTCATAAATTACCATTTGGAGTGAATTATCATTTGTGACATTTTGCATATGTTTGACTTCATGATGTTGCACGTTTCCATAACCTTCATCCACGACAAACGAAGGATTTTGGAAACTTGTAACCCTCACAATGTGGACAATTGGAAGCTCAATTTCTAGAAGACTAATGGAAAGAGCAATTTCCTTACGATTTGAAATGTATCAATTTAAGTCTTCATCATCACGTATTTCAGTCAGACGCATATTCATTTTCGGGACATTAAACTTCAAATCAATTTCAGTGCATAGATAATGAAACTATGATTGAAGTGATACAATGAATTTCAGATTATTACTTAAATCTAAAAATTCGAGATACCAATGATAAGCATTCTAGAACATCCACTAGAAGCAACGGACCATTGGACCTAAATGAATCTCCTCCAATACGTGGTTCATACCCATTGTTCTCCATCCTAATCAAATCTGATAATGATGATATTGTGTTACAAAATGGAAGGAGTGCAGTTTCTATTGATCCGTTTCCCAACCCTAAAGCATTTCTAGTCAAGAATCGCAGTCACCGAACAAAGAAGTCGATGATGTGTTTGACTACATGGTTCGATATGCTGATAACTTCAATGACAATGAGTCATTGCCCAACTTTCCACCATCAGACATTTTTAACATAAGCTCAAGTGATTCAGATGAATATAGTGGGGGCGATCATTCAAATGTTGACGACGATTTAAGTGGGACCCTCAATGCTTAGGTTATCGATTATATTTGTGTTTTCTAGTTTTTACCAGGGATTCATAGGTTAACTTATGTACTTTATGTTGTCATCTGATTTGTTATATGCCCGAATTCTTAGTCTAATTCACTACTTTGAAATGAACTGTTTACGGAGACAATCTATCGGAACTGACTATTGAACTGCAGGCAGCTAGTGAAATATTTTGTCTAGTTAATTACTTTGCTTGTAATGTTAATTTTTACACGACTAATATCTGCAAACGGTAATGGCACGAAAATGATAATATAATATAAAATGTTTAACGTCATCATTGTGTGACGCAAACTATAATTTTAACCCTTGAACATTATTTCTATTTACGTACTTTATGTTCGAACGAGGTTCCAATATGTGTCCCAATTATGGCCCAACTCTCCCACCCTAATTGTATTTCTTGATGCGTAGGTTAAATTCGTAATATTATTCATACCTAAAAAGTTGATATTACAGTGATAAGCATTATGTACAATAATTACGCCAACATTTTAATAACTTGAAAGTGGCACATCCGAATATTAAGTCCAAACAACATCAAACAAGTGAAATCAACAATTGAAATGTGTATCCCAACATTTTGATAATATCGAACTCGACAGTTTGTTTCGACAATTTAACTGTTGGAACGGACGGAAATCATTTAATGGGTGTGATTGAAAGACATTCTTCATAACGTTAAGTGTTGGTATATTCATTTAAAAAGATTTTACGAACCAAACCGAATTAATTAATAATAATTTGAAAAACTTCAAAACTTAATTGAGAATTTAAATTGCAGTTATCATGTCCATAATGTCATGTTTCGTCTCTCAATAACATCATGCTAGGGGACCTTGGCATGGACCGTGGGACAATTTTACATTCCTCTAGGAATTTAGCAAAAGGCCATGGACATTGTTCTCTTGATCCATCATATTTGCCATAATATTTACCACCACGGATCTACGTGTTTGATTCTTTTACTAAGTTGATTTTTTACCTTAGCCTTGTATTCCTTGGAATTGAAACTAAATTAATTGCGAGAAGTGTACTTTTCTTTACACTCCAGCGTAGTATTAGTACAATTCCTCTTCATGTCTATCAGATTTTCACAAAAGTAACAACCAGATGATTAATCATATTCAAACTTTTGCTGTTTCTTTTGAGCCCAGATGCAGCTTCATTATTCTTTAACTTTTCCTTGATGTACTTGCCTATTGATCACTTTTAGTTCTCTCTTGCCAAAATCTATCTACTTTTTGCAAACAATATGAAATGAGCTTATCAAGAGTCAACTTTCCCTTTTGACAGCTATAACAGATCAAATTAGTCGAATTGTGCAAGAATAGAAATAAAAAATAAATGGACAAACAAGTCATCAAACAACTGACGCTTATTAGTCTTTCGTTTTGAAGGAAGATGAGACATCTCCATGTTGTAACGTTCATGCAAAACCTGCAAGAGTATGTAATCGTTGACAACAATTAAGTTTGAAGAATTAAGAGTTATCTTCCGATGGAGAATAAATTCAATTCAAGTTTACTAACTATTTATGGAATTCGAGATATAAAAACAAAAGAGATTTTATTTTGTGATTATTCTAAATTGATCTAGTAAAGCGGTAAAAAGTATTTTATCAAATTGTAGATGATTGTATTGGATATCGAATCTGCCTATTGCTATCTGTTTCAGTTTCATTGATATGTTCTATTTATAATTATCTTTTCCAAGACTAATTAAATATATCCTAACCTTGACTCAAATCTATTCCTAAACCGAATTTGAATGATTAGAAGAATGCATTAAAGTTTAGATTATCTCTATGATTGCACACGTGATAAATATACCTAACATTTATTCTACATAAGTTAATTTTGTCGAGTTCTAAACCTCTTGTGAATTTTTCATCACTACAACAAGCCACTAATTATCTAATTGGTGGCAACAGCTACAACAAGTGTCTCTACTAGCTCTAGAATAAAGTGATGTCTTATATTATATATCAATATCTTTGGTCCTAGAATGTTGAACGGGATATTTGGTAGTATTAATAGCACTTGTGCTATCACAAAACATGGTCATAGTAACATGTTCAATGTCATAATCACTCAACGTCTACTTCATCCAAAGCAATTGAGTGCAACAACTTCCTGCATATATTCGGCCTCAATAGTGGATAAAGAGAGAATTTTGTTTCTTTAATGCCAACATAAAAGCAGTCTCCTGAAGTACTTTTTCGTGTCATCGGCATTTTCAGCCCAATCAACATCGGAATAGCCGACAAGGTCAAGATTAGAATCCCTAGAATACATGATTCCATAATCTACAGTTCCATTGACATATTTAATGATCCATCTCACAACACTCGGTTGAGGTTGCTTAGGATCGGCCTAGAATCAAGCATATACCCCAACACTAAAGCATATGTTAGGTCTACTGGCAGTAAGATAAAGTAAACTACCTGTCATACTCTTATATAGTGTCTGATCAACACTCTTACCTATACGATCATAACCTAACTTAACACTTGTGCTGAGGGTGTTAGTGTGTTTCTTACTGCCTAGACCAAATCTCTTGACAAGGTCTTTGGCGTACTTTGATTGAAATATGAACAACCCTTAATCAGTTTGCTTTACTTGGAAATCAAGCAAGTAATTTAATTTTCCAACAATGCTCATCTCAAGTTTTTTCTGCATGCATTCAGTGAATTCATGAGCAAAAGAGTCAATAGGAAAACCAAAAATGATATCATCAATATAAACTGAGCTATGGTGATGGTTTCCTCAATGTGTCTTACGAATAAAGTTATATCTGCACCACCTCTTGAAAACCCATGATAGACAGTTAATCTATCATACCAAGCTCTAGGAGCTTGTTTAAGACCATATAAAGCTTTATTTAATTTGTAGATGTAGTGTGGAAACTTAGGATCAATCCTTTAGGTTGTTCAACATTAGCCTCCTCTTAAAGTATTTCATTCAAGATGGCACTCTTGACATCCATTTGATATAACTTGAACCCTAAAGTACAAGCAATTGCAAGAAGATTTCAAATGGATTCAAGGCGAGCTACGGAAGCAAAAGTCTCATCAAAGTTGACCCCTTCAACTTGTATATAACCTTAGGCAACTAACCTAGCCTTATTTCTACTTATGGTACATTGGTCATCGGTTTTATGCTTAAGTATCCACTTAGTACCTATAACATTATAATCATCGGGCCTAGGAACTAAATTCCATATGTTATTTCTAACAAACTGATTTGGATCCTCATGCATTGCATTTACCTAACATTCATCGCTAAGGGCTTCTTCTACTATCTTAAGGCACAATTTGGAACACATAACTAGCAATTGTTAGGTTGTTTAACACCCTCTTGCGAAAGTCTCATCCCTTCATCTAAATCCCCAATAATGTTGACCTTAAGATGATTAGACTTAACTCTTGTTGAAAGTTCCTTAGGGAGTTTGGATTTATCATCAGGTGAGGACTCCTGGAAGTAGACCTTTAGGAATGTGGGAAGGATCAAAATCAGATATTTCTTTAGGTTTAGTTGCCAGAGCAGGATCTATTCTTGAGTGATCTAACTCTTCCTAATCTCCTCCAATCTTCCCTCACTAACAGCATCATCTATCACAAAGTTTATGTACATCACAACCCATGTACGAGAATTGTATACACGATTCGCTCAACTATTCCTAGAGTATCCTAGAAAGATTTTCTCATCACACTTGGAGTCAAACTTACTCAAATTCTCTCTATCTCTCAAAATATAACACTTGCTGCCAAACACACAAACGTATTTGACAGTAGGTCTTCTACCCTTCCAAATCTCATAAGGTGTCTTATCAGTTTTAGGTCTAAGACAAACCCTATTCACTATATGACACGCAGTGCTGATGGCTTCACCCCAGAAATATATAGCTAGTCCCTTACCATGAAGAATGGCTTTGCCATTTCTTGAAGCACTCGATTTTTTCTTTCAACTACTCCATTTTGTTGTGGAGTGATTGGTGAAGAGAACTTATGCTGAATTCTCTCCTCCTTGTAGAAGTTCTCAAGGTTAGAGTTTTCAAACTCCTTCCCATTATCACTTCAAATTCTTGTTATGGTGAAGTCTTTTTCCATTTCTAAGCCTTTTTCACAAGGATATAACAAGATTGAACACCTCAGATTTTCCCCTCAAAAATTCAATCCGTGTATACCGAGATAAATCATCAACCACAACCAAAATGTAACGCTTACCACCAAGACTCTCAGTCCTAAATGGTCCCATTAAGTCCATATGGAGTAATTCTAAAGGCTTGTTTGTCAAGATGTTATAAGTTCGTTTATGATTCACTCTAAGCTATTTACCTTGTTGACACGTTCAACATGCAGTGTTTTCAATTTTTTCAAGCTTAGTTAACCCATTTATAAGTTCTTTCTTAGCCAACTTAGACAAACTATTATAGTTCATATTACCAAGTCTTTGACAGTGCTACACACAGTCTTTGACTTCTACTTCTAGTCGCGAGTTTACGACACCTATCCTTACGTGTCCTAGGGCACCACAATGGTGATAGGTGGGAATAAACCTTGGTTCAAACCTACGTGACGGTTGATGTTAATTCATAGGATGATTGGTTTTACGTTGTATAGTAGGCCTCGATCCTAAAACGCTCTTGTCTTTGGATTTTTCTAAGTCACTTGTTAAGGTTTTAACTTTAGCTTCCAAGTTCTCATTAAAAAGTTTCAACTCACTCAAATTTTTGGTAGAATCCTGAAGATCAGCTTAAGGTTTCTCTCTCTATTTCAAGTTTATTAACCTTTTTAAGAACAGCTTGTTCATCCCTAACAATTATTGAGTTTTTGAGTACTACTCATGCAGGAATGAAGTTGAGTATTAGATTTTTCTAAGTCACTTGTTAAGATTTTAACCTTAGCTTCCAAGTTCTCATTAAAAAGTTTCAACTCACTCAAATTTTTGGTAGAATCCCAAAGATCGGCTAAACTTTTGTCTTTCTATTTCAAGTTTATTAACCTTTTTGAGAACGGCTTTATTGATGTTCTTAATTTTAAGACTCTCCTCAAATCGGTGTCGATAAGTCTTATGAGTATCGATCTCATCCTCAGAGTCTTCCTCAGAATTCTCATTATGTTCATCATTCTCCACCTTCTCACTTTCCTTATCATATTCAATCTTAACAATAGACGTGAAAGCCATAAAGTTTTGTTCATCCCCACAACCAGAGGTATCACTGTCAACACTCGAATCCAATTCATCATCAGTCAGAGTCACTGCCAATGCCTTACCCTTTCCCTTATTCACATTCTTCTTGAAGTTATGATATTCATTCCTATAGTGACCAAAACCCTGACACTCATGGTATCTGACTGGATTTTCTTAGTAGATGTCCTAGGATTAACCTTATCACGCTTATCTCTTGCAAATTTACTCGGGGCATCATTTTCCTCACTTGAGATTTTTTCCTATTCCTCATAAATTTCTGGAATTTCTTAACCAAAAAGACTATTTCATCGTCCCTAAGGGTCTCAGTGTCAGTTGACTCATTCTCTTCTTTTTTAATGGTGTTCATAGCAATGGATTTAACCTTCTTTGGTTAAGATATGATGAGTTCATAGGTTTGGAAGGATCCTACGAGTTCCTCTATCTTAATTGCGTCTAAATCTTTACTATCTTCAATCTCAGTAATTCCAGGCAAGGATCTGAGGACTTTTCGAATTATCGTAGACTCTGGTATTTTCTCACCTAGGTTGAAGTTGGAATTTACTATGTCATTTAGCTTCACATAGAATTCATCGAAAGATTCATTATCCTTCATTCTAATTTCTTCAAACCTAGAGGTTAACATCTACAGTTTGAAGTTCTTAATGGTTTTGGTTCCCTCGTGTGTGTTTCTAAAATATTTCGAACTTCTTTTGCAATTTCACACATTGATATTCTCCCAAACTCTTCTGCAGACATTGCCACAAACAAGGCATGAAGCCCTTTTACTAGTATATTTGCATTCAGCTAATTCCTCTTTGGTCCAAAGAGAAATGTCAGTGGGTGTAACGACACTAGCAACAGTAGAGAAAGGTGGTGTCCAACCATTTTGTACGCTAACCTAAACACACTCACCTAAAGATTTAAGAAATGCTCTCATCCTAACCTTCTAGTATGCATAGTTGCTTCCATCAAAAAATGAGGTACATATAGTGACTGACTCATTTAGATTAAATATGGGTCATGAATCGAAATGTGACTCTGATACCAATTGAAATTACAAAGTTCGACCCAAATTATATCTAGAGGTGGGGTGAATAGGTGATTATGAGGAATTAAAACTAATAATTAATAAGCAACAAGTTACTTTTAATTATCCCTAGATGGTTACTCAATCAATTCAATTTTCCTATGTTGAATTGCCTCCGTTAATTGAAAAACAGTAAATGACACAAGAAATGATATTGAAGAAATCCTTAACTGGG
Source organism: Fraxinus xanthoxyloides (assembly GCA_903798325.1). Lineage (NCBI taxonomy): Eukaryota > Viridiplantae > Streptophyta > Magnoliopsida > Lamiales > Oleaceae > Fraxinus > Fraxinus xanthoxyloides. The sequence continues at coordinate 9,342 of CAIGRL010067906.1, read as the reverse complement.
TAAAAACTCCGGCTCAGGCTAGTAACAATTCACTATAAATGAATTTAAATTTACAGTCTATCAAACACAACTACCACTAGTACTTATGAATCCTTGGGTTGTTTACTTCATAAGTTTTTTTTCTCAAAATTTATGAAAAATAAGGAAACAAAACTTTGATTGTATCTTTTGATTAAATAAGCATCATCAGACAAAGACAGACTGTGATGAGATGCTTACAACATTTTGCTAGGAATGGATTGACAAATCGATTTGACTGGGGTATGTAATCCAATTGATTGCTTTCAACTAGTTTTCATAATTTCAGATGTCTTTGTCAGGTCAATTAAGTGAATGATGAAGTCCTCTACCTAAAAAAAACTTATTATAACTCATAAATGACATCTTCTAAAGGAGATGAGTGTCCTGCTTGCTCCATGCATTGTGCCAGTCAACATTCCATGAGAAACTATGATAGAGTACATTAGTACAATATATGCAGATGTTAGAAGTATGATCCATCCATTATTTTGAACTCTCTTTCTTGAACGGTTACCCCCGCCTAACTGTTCTCCCTGCCAAAGAATTTTTTAAAAAAGATTCTCATTGAAATTATTACATGTTTCAAGATTTGGTACTTCACGAAGAAAACAGAGTGTCAGGTTATATTGATGCATTAATGCATGGTTACAGAAATATCTATATCCCATTGTATCCAGCTAAATGAAAGAATGAACCATCTAATTATGGTTTACATATTAATTGTGTAAAAGTATCGTGGTTATAGTTGTTGTAGTATCATTTTCCTTTCAGGGGCTTCCAAATATCTTACCTCTATACATCTGATTGCAAATTCAAGAAACTATTGCTCAAATTCCTCAAGTAAAAAAAGGTTGTATTCATGGTTGTCTTCTGTTCTCATGCACCATAGTAAAAGGTTCATGCCAACGCATCCTCTGATATGTTTTAGAAGTTGGCTTTCTTACTACAGAATTCTCCTCAAGTAACGGAAGGAAAGCCAGTAAAGGGATTGCATTTTTTAGCATCTAAATGCGCTCATGAATAGGTAAGGAAACGAATAAAACATAAAAGAGAAAGTTACATGAGAGAACAACTTTCTTGTTATTTTTTCGTGATATAGTTTCATGAAAACATGGAGTTATCTTATTAATACATACTATTGCAAAAGCATCAGCAGGCTCAAGTAATGTGACGGACATCATGTAGTGGAACAACTGAAAATTAAGAGGAAGACTTTTGGAAATTGCCATTAGGAAGAAAAATATTATGTAAAATCATGTAAATAACATGTTTTTGTTAAAGTTTGGTAGAGATATACACGAATCCCCAACCAAAAAAGATTTATAAATGCATACACTTCAATATAGTTTTGCATAAGTTATTTATATACTGTCTCCGGGAAAATTGGTACTTGTTTTGATTATGTTTCCACATTCCCACTTGTATAGTCTACAGGAACTTATTTAAAAATTTCTATTAATGTATTTTAACTTCAAGTCATGCATAATGGGAGAAACGTTTTTGGATGATAATCCCTTTTATTATTATTTCCTTTGCTTAAATATTATTTTAAATTTAAATTAATTATATTTTATATGAAGGACAATGTCCCTTTCCAAGTTATTTAACAGTATGCTTTACAGGGAACTTACTTTTCTTAAAGAATGCAGTAAAAAGTATCATCACTGTTTGAAAAATGTGTACATGCCTATTTTCCTCGAAATTGAATTATTTTGGTAAAAGTGGTGGCCTATTGTTCATTCTGTGACAAAGAAATGGGGATGAAGTTATAGAATCTTCCAGTTGGTTGTTGGTGTTTTGGAGATGGCGCTGCTTCCCGTGTTTGCTGTAGTTCTGAAAACAATTAAAAAAACAATTACATATATTAGTTGGCTATATTGGCTTACTTTTTTAAGTGCAGAAAATTAAAGAAACACACTTATCATTAAATTTTTAAGAGATATCTATTCATTCCTTTTAATATTCTATATTTTGGATCATTTAATTAAAAAATAATAATTTTTTTTCCAAAAATATTACTAAGATGAAATTTCTGTGCAAAAGATGAAAACTTAACTTTCTTTATGCTTAAAATAATGTCCTTATATAAACTGAAATTTCAAAAAGAAATAAGTATAAAATGACATTTGAATATTTAATATTCTAACTACAGACTTCTCAATAATTTTTGAAACTAGAGTGTGTGTCTTTATAATTTTTAAATGAATTAAAGACTTCTGCACAATTTAAAATTGTCTTAGTTATGAGAGAATGTTTTTGGACGACAACATTTTAGTACTCAAACTAAGTATTTGTCCATGTGTATTTTCAATAAATAATATTAAATAAATTTGAGGGGAAAATTCGGTTTGAGTTTCACTTGAATTGATTTGCATAGTTCCGCTAGAAATAAAGAATGTTTTGCCCATAAATGTGGTTAATAGGAAAATAACTCCCCTTAAAAATCTCAAATGGATGTGCTTATCCTTTTAAGAGCCAATAACTACCTTAATAATTAAAATTCAAATAAAGTCAAATATTATTGGTCATGTGGGACATTAATTCTAACGAATCCCACTTGGCCCATATGACGACACTTATTTGAATTGATAAGGTAAATATATAATATGCGCATAACATTAGCTCGTTTGCACTTTTAGTGAGATTATGTCAATATCATAATAAAATAGCTTACCAACATGAGTCATGGTGGTAAATATCATTATAGCAACATTTTTCCTTCCATGTACCACGATGCTAGTAAATCACTTAATTACAATCCATAATGGGAAGTAACTATAATGTCCCAATAATGTCTTTGTCATAAAGATGATTCCTGTTATCAATAATCCATATCCATAATTACGTAATACATGGAAAAACAAGAAAATATCAGAAACACAGTAGACAATATCTCTATTAACGTCTTAGAAAAAAATATAAAAATTGAGATCCATAAATAAAACTCATGGATTAAAAACCAAGATCCATACGGTCAACATGCTCTTTAAATGTCTTTGGTGGTAATCCTTTAGTTAAAGGATCTGTAATCATCAACTTAGTCTTAATATGTTCTATAGACACTCTTTGTTTATGAACTTCCTCCTTTACGGCTAAATATTTGAGCTCTATGTGCTTAGAGCCATTAGTATATTTGTCGTTCTTGGAGAAAATGACTGCTGCGAAATTATCACAATACACTCTCAACGGCTTAGCAATACTGTCGACAAGAATGCATGAATTGTGGCCTCAAAGCATGCTGCAAATTCTGCTTCCATGGTAGATGTTGTAATGACAATTTGTTTGGCGCTTCTCCATGATATTGCTCTTCCAGCTAACAGGAACAAGTAACCAAGCATCGATTTTCGACTGTCAACACAGCCAACAAAATCTAAGTCAGAGTAACCAATCACCTCCAATTGATCAAATCTTCGATACATTAGCATGTATTGCCTTGGTCCCTTCAAATACCTCAACACGTTTTTCGCAGATTTCCAATGCTCAACTCCAGGATTTCTTTGGTATCTCCCTAGCATACCAATTGCAAAGCTAATGTCTGGTCTCGTACAAGTCTGTACATACATCAAGTGTACACATCAAGCTTCTAACAACAGACGCATAAGGAAGATTTTCCATAGCTTTCTTTTCCAACGCATTCTGTGGACAATCTTTTTCACTGAACTCGTACCCTTTGCAAATAGGAGCAGGAGTAGTAGCACAATTAGCCATATTAAATCTTTCTGAGACAATCCTATCACTCTTCATGATCTATCACGAAATATTTCAATTCCTATCACGTAGGTTGCCTCACGATCTTTCATTTCAAAATTCATAGAAAGAAATTTCTTGGTTTCATGCAGTAAAGCAAGATCACTACTACAAGTAATATATCGTCAACACATAGTATCAGGAAAATAAACTTACTCCCACTGACCTTCAAATATGTACACCGATCGACAGTGTTTTTCTAAATCCAAAGGACGTTGATGGTATCATTAAACTTAATATACCATTGTTTGGAAGACTGTTTAAGTCCATATATCGATTTTTTTAATTTACACACCATATGCTCATTTCCTTTAATCAAGAAACCTATAGACCTCTTCATCTAAATTCCCATTTAAAAAAGTAGTTTTCACATCCATCCTCCAAATAAAAAATGAGCCACCAGAGCCATTATAATTCTAAGAGAGTCCTTTTTCGATAAGGAGAGAATGTCTCTTTGTAATCAACACCAACTTTTTTGAGTGAAATGGTTTGCAACAAGTCTAACTTTATGTCGTTTAATATTGTCATTACAATCGCGTTTGGTCTTAAGGACCCATTTACACCTTACTGACCTAAACCTTCAGACAAATCAACAACATCCCAAACTTCATTTTGTTCCATTGATTTCAACTCTTCATTCATAGCATTGATCCATCTTTCATAATCATCCCATTCAATGGTTGTGAAATGTAACCAGATCTTTATTCGTCCCTAAATCATAATCAGATTATTGCAAATATACCAAATAATCATTTGAAATAGCTTATCTCCTTTCTCTTTGAGATCTTCTTAATACTATTTCTTGTGGTTGTTCTGCAACCTGTTCATTGGTGACAATCTCATTATGGAGTGGTTGATCACTGGATTGTTGTTCGGTTTTGTTATACCGTTCCACAACAGGAGAAAAAAAAATCTCCCTTGAAGTCACGGGTATCGAGACAGGCACCCGAACTTCTTGGATGACCACATTATGTAATGCATCACTCCCACTAATTTCACCATTCTCAAGAAATCTGACATTTTCAGTTTCTACAATCTTTGTACTATGGTCAGGACAGTAAAAACTTATACCTTTTGGACTTCTCTGGGTAACCAATAAAATACCCGCTTACAATTCTAGAATCCAATTTCTTTTCATGTGGAGTGTAGATCCTAACCTCAGCTGGGCAACCCCAAATATGAAGGTGCCGTAAGCTCGGCTTCCTACATGTCCACAATTCAAAAGGTGTCTTTTGAACTGCCTTACTAGGAACCCGATTAAGCAAATAAATAGCGGTTTTAAGGGGCTTCCATCCACAATGAAATGGGTACCGAGGAGTTATCTAACATACTTCTGACCATCTCCATAAATGTAAGATTTCATTTTCAGCTACACTATTCTGCTGAGGCGTACCAGGCATTGTGTATTGTACACAAATGCCATGCTCTTCTAGGAATTTAGCAAAAGGTCCTGGACATTATCTCACTCATACATTCCATAATACTCACCACCTCTGTCAGATCGAATGATTTTAACCTTTCTGTCTAATTGTCTCTCGACTTTAGCAATATATGTCTTTAAAGCATTTATTGCTTCATAGTTTAATGCAACAAATAGACATAATTGTAATGTGAAAAATCATCTATGAATGTGATAAAATACTTTTCTCCACAAGTGACGATGAGTCGAAAGGTCCGCGTTGTTGTTTAGTTTGCTTTCCTTCACTTATTGTAACTCCTTTCTTTGTATGTTTGGTTTTGCTTTCCTTTAATGCAATCCACGCACATCAAAATCGGTTTTAATCAAGATCCAAAAGAATCCCATCATTCACCAATCTCTCCATCCGTTCTTTGGATATATGCCCCAATTGTTTATGCCACAAGATGGAAGAATTTTCATCAGCTCATCTATGTTTAATTCCAACATTTTGATGTAGGGTTAGAAGGGTTTGCCCAAAAGTTTTATTAAGATTAAATCTATATAGCCCTTCATATAAAATGCTAGAACCAACAGACGTGCCATTTCTAAATAAATGGAAACTACTACTATTAAAATTAAATGAATATCGGTCGAAATCAAGTCTTGACAAGGAAACTAAATTTCTGGAAAGAGAAGGTACATAAAGAGTATCAAATAGGTCCAAATAATGGCCTAATTCTAAAAACAAGTGAAAGGTTCCAACACCAACAACTAGTGCTTCCATTCCATTTCCCAAGATTAAGACATGCTCATTTTCCTTTATGTTCTGGATTGAAAGGTATCCCTGCTTCAAATTTGAAATATGAATAGTAGAACCAGAGTCAATCCACCGTGCATTAGAAGGAACTTGAGTCATATTTGATTCGAAACATACATAAGTTAGAAGTTCACCTTTCTTTTCGAACCACGCTCTAAATTTTGGACAATCTTTCTTTAAATGCCCAGAGCCATGATAGAAAAAACATTTCGGTCCATTCTGTTCCTTCTTGTGAACCCCATTGGCATTAGAGGTTCCAGCAATCTTTAATGGAATTTTCTTGAAGCTCTTCTTTGGTTTCTTTTCTTCACTTCCAACTTTATGACTCATAACATTTACTAAATGCTGACCTTGTTGCTTAAGCCTTGCTTCTTCTTGAACAAGCATACCTGTCAATTCATTCACATTCCACTTTTCCTTGATAAAGTTGAAACCAGTGCCTCAAGGATTGAAATATGAGTTTCTTGGACCAGGTGATACATTTCCTGTTATTATATCTTCAGAATTCGATGCATCACAATGTAAGCAACTTTTGCATGTTCTGAATGAGCATAAATCTGCATTAGAATGGACTATAGCTGACATCAAGGGTATTAGCCCTTTAATTTGCTCACATAGGATTCATATAGAGGAAGGAATTAGCCGTAGAAGAGACCCCCCCAATGTAGACTAAACCCCACAATGAAAGAAGTAGTGAAAAATGAAGTGCTAAAATTGTTAGATACAGGAATCATTTACTCTATCGCCGATAGTAAATGGGTTAGTCCAACGCAGATCATTCCTAAGAAGTTAGGAGTCACAGTGGTGAAAAATGAACTAGGTGAAATGGTCCCCACAAAAATAGTGACTGGATGGTGCATGTACATAGACTATAGGAAGTTAAATGTTACCACTCACAAGGACCACTTTCCCCTTCCCTTTCTAGACCAAATTCTAGAGCGTGTGGCTGACCATCCTTTTTACTGTTTTCTGGATGGTTATTCTGGTTATTACCAAATTTAAATTGCCTTAGAAGACAAGGATAAAACCTCATTTACTTGCGCCTTTGGTACTTCTGCATTTCTTATGATGTCATTTGGGCTTTGTAATGCCCCTGCCACGTTTCAAAGATGCATGACCAACATGTTTAGTGACATGGTAGAGAATTGCATTGAGGTTTTTATGGATGATCTAACTATTTTTGGAACTTCATTTGATGCATTCCTGTTAAATTTGAAACAAGTTCTAACCCGATGTGAGGAAAAGGGTTCAGTTTTGAATTGGAAAAAGTGTCATTTCATGGTACCTTTGGGAATTGCCTTAGGGCGTGTAATTTCTTCTAAGGGAAGAGGTTGACAAATCTAAAATTGAACTAATCTCTAAATTGCCTACACCTAAGATAGTGAAAGACATCATATCATTCCTAGGTCAGGCAAGTTTATATAGGAGGCTCATACAGAACTTTTCATCTATAGCTAGACCAATGTGTAACCTTCTCAGTAAAGATGTGACTTTTGATTGGACCATTGAGTGTCAAGAGACATTCAAAACGGTGTGACCAGCAAACTAACCTCAGCACCCATCATGCAACCACCTAATTGGACATTACTGTTTGAAATTATGCTAGTGATTATGCGGTAGGAGATGTACTTAGACAACGAAGAGAAGGTAAGCCTTTTTTTAATCTACTGCGTTAGTAGAACTCTAAAAAGTGCTCAAATGAACTAATCTACTGCGTTAGTAGAACTCTAAAAAGTGCTAAAACAGTTGTAAAATTCCTTAAGGAAAACATTCTGTCTCGCTTTGGCTCACCACGAGTGATAATTAGTTATAGAGGCACACAACTTTGCAACCATTCATTTGAAGCCTTAATGAAAAAATACGGGGTTGTTCATAAAATTTCAACTGCTTAACATCCCCAAACTAGTGGATAAGTGGAACTGACTAATAGGGAGATCAAACAAATCTTGGAAAAAACGGTGAACCCTAATCGTAAAAATTGGTCTTTAAGATTAAATGATGCACTTTGGGCTTATCGTATAGCTTTTAAAACCCCCTTAGACATGTCCCCATATAAACTCATCTTTCGAAAAACTTGTCATCTACTTGTAGAGCTTGAGCATCGAGCCTATTGGGTTACAAAACATTTTAACTTTGACCTAGAAGAGGGAGGTAAGTTTAGAAATTTTCAACTGACTGAGCTGGAGGAATTAAGGAATGATGCTTATGAGAGTTGTAGATTCTACAGGTCAAAAATGAAAGCTTTTCATGATAAAAAAAATATTTCGAGAACCTTTGAATCAAATCAAAAAGTATACTTGTACAATTCTAGACTCCACAAGCACCCAAGTAAACTTCGTTCTAGGTGGATTGGCCCTTTCGTGGCGAAACGTGTTTTTAAAAATGGGGCAATTGAAATTGAAGACCCTTATGATGGTAGAGTGTTTAAGGTGAATGGACAGCGTCTCAAGATACTCTATGGGCAACATGTACCTGCAGTGGAAGAAATTCCCCTTGCAGACCCAGATTACCAACCTTGAAATCTTTCCAGTATGCCTTTCACCTTTCTTTTATGTATACTAGTTTTTTTTATATATATATTTCCCTTTAGGTAGGTGGTTCATTTTTTTTAGGTTTCTTTTCATTACCAATTTTATCACATTGAGAACTTTCAGGTCACCTGTTCTTCGAGGGACAATGCAAATATTTGGTTGGCGGAGGGTCAATTGCATGTGGATTTTGAGGAAGTTGTTTTTGTTTGAATCTCTAATTTGCTGCATGTTTATGCTCTTGAATGACAACACAGCCACTAAGAATTAATTTTGTTTGTGAAAATCTAGATGTCATGACGCTTGTTGAGTTCTTTTTTGTGCATACAAGCCTCGTGGTAAGATAGTAGTTTAGCATATGTAGCTAGATGAGTATCTTGCTGAAGTTTTTCTTGTGAGATACTTGGTGAGGATTGAAAACCACAATATACTGAAATATGGCTATAAGCGTTCATTGTTCTTGTTAATTTCCTTTGAAAATAACACTCCATGATTTGTGTTAAGATGGTGGATTACTTCGTAATTGATAAAAGTCAATTTAGGATTGATATTTGAGCCTTTCAAAGCCTTTCTTTTCAATAATTACAACCCCCTAGATACATACATATAGCCTTTTCCTTCATACATTTATGTCATCCATACCCCTTCATGCTGAAGTATAACCTATGCACGTATTTTCTCGAATTTTTACTTCCAAGTATGTAGTAGGTATTGGATGTTTATTTGTGAAGAATAGAAGTAAGGAAAATGACAAGAGTTGGCTAGTGTCAAGTATTTGAGAAAAAAAAAGAAAAAAATTGATTGACTTGGGGTTTGAAATGCCAAAATAG
>CAIGRL010067904.1:0-11474 GCA_903798325.1 Fraxinus xanthoxyloides | reverse complement strand
ATAGGTTCATAATATTTCCATGTTCCTTGATCATTTGTTGTCCAGCATTTCACTAGTGCCAAATTACGTCATAAAATGGGAAAATTTTAACATATCTTTGGCACAAAGCAAATAGTAACGCCTTTTCTTCTCCAATTTCTTTTTATTAACGTCATGCTTTCCTTTAATATTTTTTTTCTATATTCTTGCTAATTCTGTTGTATTCCATTTTTTTTTTATTTTTTTTTTTCAAACTAAGTTCTTCCGTATGTATGTATTTATTTTGTGGAAAAAATGAAAATCCTTTCTTATGGTTTCTTTATAGGATTCTTACTTTGAATTATTTATGTTATCTGGATAATTTCTTCTTTATGCTTTATGGTAGACAATATGATACTTAAAACATCTCACTTTGCTGTGACCCTATGATATTTCCTTAAATGTGGTGTGAGGATTTATTATCTTTTCTGTTTTCATGTTTTTCGCTGGAATCTGATCTATAAAAAACATGTCATGTCTGCCCTCTATAGGAAGATTTTACATATCATTTTCTGTTTCTAACTATTTTTTTGTGAATTTATTTAATAGGTTCGAGGACAACTTAGTCTATCACGTGGTGCAGTTCTGAGCTTTGGGCTCATACATTATGCTTTATCAGAGTTTGAGTTGATGGCTGAAGAACTTCTGATGAGTGATTCAGTAATCAAGGCAAGTTGAGAGAATCGTTTCCTATTCTCTATTTCAAAATTATCCCAAAATTTCTGTTTTTAGCTTATCTACTTTCTGCAACATGTATTTTATTTTATTTATTTTTTACATTGGTTTCCTATTAAAAAGCTCTTTTCCTTCTTTTATTTGTTGCATTGTGAGTTGGACGTGTGCTGGAGAAAAAGGGGGTGGCGTGGGTAATTGCAAAATATACTGTTTGATCGTTCTTCACTTGGCTATTTGTATTCTCTTATATGACTACTTGCTTTTTAGAGCTGTCTGCATCAACGTGGCATCCTTTTGGAAATGGATATGACTTGGCTATTTGTGTTAGTGCAAAATGTACTGTTTCGTTATTCTTCACTTGGCATTTTTAATTCTCATATATGACAAATTGCTTTTTAGAGCTGTCTGCAACAACACGGTATGTTCTCATGTCCCACCTTTTGGAATGGGCATGAATTGTTTTCGACACCTTATGCAAGTCCTGAACATTAAAGTACAACTGAAAATCATTTTCCCTTAACTTGGTAAGCATTAATTAACTGTATATTATACTTTACACATGAAGCCAAGGCCACCTGCATTGTAGGGAACACCTTGTATATCTTCATCTGTAATGACAAGGACATTCAAATTTCTTTTTATCCACATCTAACGTAGTATAAAATTCTGTGTTCATCCTATTATTTTTCTTTTATGTATGTATGTGTGTGTGTGTGTGTCTATATATGTTGAAGGAATAAACTTAAATAAGTGAACGTCCCTTCTCTAATGGTTCTAAGCTTTTAAATGAGGCGGTTTGACATGATATAAGAGCTTCCTTGTGATGCTCATCCAGCCAAGAAGCTTTTGCAGGTATTGAAGTAATTTGCTTACCCTAAATTCACAGAAAAATTCACTGCAAAGGCCTCCACAACAGCAAAAAGAAATATGCAATAAGCACTGGAATAGTAGATTGATGGAGAATGTGTGGTTTAAAAAGAAGGGAAAGTTATTGATGTGATGAAAAATATTATTTTATTGAAAAATGTGTGGTTAAAAATGAGTAGAAGAACGAGAATTGAAATTTTAATGTGGCTCAAACATGGGCACAATTTACTTTTTGCAAACACTAGATTGAGTTTTAAGGGACATGGAAAGATTATAAGATTATTCTTCATGATATGCCGATACTTTTTCCGATTATGTGGGATTATTTTCCTTATAATTGATTCTGTAATTGTTATAACAATCTTTTCTTCTAGAATTATTTGTAACCCTATAAATAGGATTTTTTTTTTTAGATAGACTAGTTTATTAAATTCAATTTATAATTTCCAACAACTTTGTTCTAATATTTATCCTCCTCTCATCTCTATATGTGGATATGGTGGTGAACCATGCAAATTCAAATTGTTCTCTCTGTCATATTGATTAGAATGCCAACTTTGGGACTTGCGATCAAGTGATAGCAAAACAGACAATTGACAGGGGTTATTGTCGCCATACATTTGTCCGATTGTGCACTTGTCATTCGGCCTATATGTGAGTGGCATGTTAGGGACAATAGTGAATAAATTTGTCCGGTAACTTAAGCTTTTACATTAGGCGGTTCTACAATATATATTTATCTTTCCACAAAGATACATCACAATAATTTTCTTCCTATTTTGAAATTCATAAAAGCATCTCAAATTACTAACATAAAATTACAAATTCCCTGAATGGCATGTCTCGCGCCTGTATCTGAATTTAAGACATTTAGCTGTCCACAGGTGCTCAAATTTGACGATTACTTACAAAGATTTAAGCTTTTGCCGGTACTTGAGTCCAAGCATCATATTTAAGCTTTCTCAAATTATCATCTAATTAATTTGTGTTGCATATTGTTGAAGCATTAAAAGCAGTGAGGTATATATAGGTGGTTTCTTTTTTTTGTTTAGTGGGATGATACATCTGCAATACTGTTCTTTCTAGGTCTATGGTGCTTTGAGAATGTCTGTGAAAATCCATTTGATGTTGAATTCCAAAATGCTTATCTCTGGTGATAGTGATGAAATTGTTGCAACATCTTTGATTGAAGCCAGCAATTTAGTAGTTCTTAAAGTAAGTCATTCTACATTATTTATCTTTAGCTCATAAATCAGGTATTTTTAATAATATTCTCCATTATGAAAAACTATGTCAGGGATCGTCAATGATACACTCAACGGCAAATTTGGGACTTCATGGACAAGGATCCTTGAACTTGTCAGGACCAGGAGATCTTATTGAAGCTCAGCATTTGGTTTTATCTTTATTTTATGCTATCAGTGTAAGTCTTCTAAATGTTCTTCTGGTTAATTTCAGCTTTTATTTATTATGCCATACTGTGTCTTTCCTTTCTGTAACTGTCTCAGCAACAGTTGCGCTATTCAAGTGCTACTTCACTTAGAAGTCACATTTTTTGAACTTACAAGCTCTCTCTCTTTGAATTTCATTCTGTACTAAAACAGAAGTACTTTGATTTAGAAATTGAATTATCACAGAAATGTAAGCGTTTCTTTGCTATAATATGTAAACAATTTGGCTGAATTAATCTCCATTAAAGTTACCTGCCATTTTATAGTTACATTCTAAGTATGGTAATTCTATATATGGTACAATTATATATACAAAAATATTCTTTTGATCTTTGGAATCGTCTTCGTAATCTTCTTCAATCAATCTTCGTGATTTTCTTTAATCAATCTTGTTAACATCCTCTTCAAATTGATGCTGGAAAATTGAGAAGCATCAATTTGATCACAAGAAACAGATGTCGTTGCCTAGTCATCAATATGAACATCAGATGTGATATGTGGAAGAGTAATAAGACAACCATCATAAGCCTCACGTATAGAGTGACAATCCACTTCAATGTGCTTATTGCGCTCATGAAACCAAAGGTTAGCAACAATCTGAATGGCACTAGTGTTGTCAGCATGAAGAGGAGTAGGCTCATGTTGAGGACACCCAAGCTCCGCTAGAAGACCTCGAAAAATCTCAGAGCAAGTAGAAGACATAGCACGATCCTCGGACTCAGTAGAAGATTTAGATACACGATCTTACTTTTTACTTCGCCACGAAATGAGCGCATTCCTCAGAAATATACACCAGCGCGTAATCGAGCGACGAGTATCTACATATCCGGCCCAATCAGCATCACTATAACTTACTAGCTTAAGAGCAGAACGTGCACGAAAGAAAAGGCCCTTATTAGGTGTTCCTAATAAGTATCCAATAATACGACGAACTGCAGCCAAGTGGAGGTGTCGTGGAGCATGCATAAATTGACAAACTTGGTGAACAGCGAAAGAGGTATATAGTCGTGTAATAGTGAGGTAATTTAAACCACCCACCAATTGACGATATAAAGAAGGATCGGGAAGAAGATCGCCCTCCTCGCGATATTTAACATTCACCTCCAAAGGCATATCAACATACCTACCATCCTGAAGCCCAGCTAAGTTAATCACCTCCTCTATACCTATGTTGATGTAGGTAAGTCCCTGATGGACTCGAATGCACCTCCAGCCCTAAGAAATATTGTAAAGGGTCCAAATTCTTCATAAGAAAAGACTCCTTAAGTCGATCTTGAAGGTGAGATATTAATCTAGAGTCGGCCCCTGTAATAATTATATCATCCACGTAAACAATAAGAAGCATCATACCCGCATTGGTGTACAAGATAGAGAGAGGTGAATCATAGTGACTCTGAGTGAACGAGAAGCCAAGGAGAGTGGAACGAAACTTGTGAAACCAAGCGCGAGGAGCTTATTTCAACCCATAAAGGGAGCTCTTTAACTTACAAACAACGGAAGAGGGTAAGGAGAAGAGTCCCATAGGTGGCGTCATATAAATCTCTTCCTTAATGTCTCCATGTAAGAAAGCATTCTTAATATTCATTTGCTGCAAAGACCATCCTTTGAAGGCAGCTATAGCAATAATAGTACAAACATTTGTCATTTTGGCAACAGGAACAAATGTTTCCTCATAGTCGATACCATATTCTTAAGGATTACCAAGAGCCACCAATCGAGCTTTATAGCGATCTAATGATCTATTAGAGCGGAACTTAATAGAATATACTCATTTACATCCAATAGGTTTGATACCGGAAGGGCAAGGAACTATCATGTGTGATTCTTTTGAAGAGTTTGAAATTCCTCTTGTATAGCTTTCTCCCAACATGGTTGGGTAACAACCTGAGAATAAGTACGAACTGCGAATTGAGATAAGGTTGCAGAGAAACCATACCGACCAGGAGGATGCGTAATGTGAGTGGACTGCCGTAGAGTATTAGAGATTAGAATAGGATCGAGATCGGAATCAGTAAGGGGCAATGACGTTGGAGGCCGTCGTCTCTGATATATCACACCTGGTTTAAAGCGCTCAATAGGACGAGAGCAATCATCAAAGCTAATGAGTGGAGTCTACTCAGAAGATGATAGATGATGTTGGAAGTAATACTGATTCTCAAAGAAAACCACATTGCGGGAGACACGAAAACGATTAACAACACCATCATAACACACAAAACCTTTCAGAGCAATACCGTAACCCATGAAGGCACACCGTACTGACTGTGCACAAAGCTTATGTTCATGTGGAGGCAAATGGACAAAACAAACACAACCAAAGATATGCATCATGCCATAGTCAAGATGTGTATTGTATAAGTGGAAATAAGGAGAGTCAATCTAAATATTGAGCAGGGAGTCGATTAGTCAAATGTACAGCTGTGGAAAGGGCTTCAACCTAAAATTTGAGGGGAACCGAAGATTCCAAGTGCAAAACCCTAACAACATCCAACAAATGACGGTTCTTTCATTCGGTCACTCCGTTCTGTTGATGAGTATATGGGCAAGAACGTTGAGAAAGAATACTCTTCTGTTGTAGAAAGGTTTGGCATTGAAGAGATATATTCACCACCATTATTAGACCTCAGAATTCGAATACTAGAAGAAAATTGTGCTTTAATGTATGCTACAAAAGTCTGAAGGATGGTACCAACCTCACTTTTAGAACAGAGAATAAATCCAAGTGTAACGACTGAAATCGTCAATGAATGTCACAAAGTACTTATAATGAGCATGTGAAGTGATAGGTGCTACGCCTCATACATCATTATGAATAATCTCAAATCATTTATTAGCGCGGTTGTCATGAGCTGGGAGCTGGGAATGGAAGAATCTTACTTACCCAAATTTACAAGCAATTGAAAGATAAACTAGAAAAACACGTCTCATCTTTATTTACCAAAAACAACACATTTGAACAAATGAGAGAAAACTAAAGTATTAGGATGACATAATCGTTTATGCTAAATGTCATGTTTAAGTCTAACATCAAAACAAGCCAACAAAAAAGCAGTAGGAATAGTAAACTGTAATGGGACACAATCGTCCGACTTTAGGCCCCTTCACGATCACCTTTCACGATCCCTGATCGTACAAGACAACCAGCACGAGAGAAGTACACATCAAAGTTATCATCGACTAATTGATCGACTGAAATCAAGTTAGTAGATAAGCCCGGATAGACAAAAAACATTATCTAAAGAAGACCCAATGTCACCAACAGCAGTATCGGAAGTGTACTTCCATTAGCAATTTGAATATGTTGTGTACCAGTATATTGTCGAATGTTATGCAAGGAGTCAGAGCTGCCTATCATATGATTTGATGTCCCTGAATCAACAAACCAAGGAAAAGTAACAATTTGGCCCTTACATTGTAAGCCCAATGCAGCGAAGGCGGAGACAATCATCTGTTGAACCATTTTCGGGATAACAGTTGTGGTTGGTGCTAGCTTGTGGAGCAGGTGGAGTAAGACCTTGAACATCAACTTGAAATGCATTTGATGTCCGTTTTAGAGGTCGAGTAGGACAGTCCTTGATGAAATGCCCTGATTGCTTATAGTAATTTTAGACTTTCTGAGGACAATTATGAGCAATAGGACCGTATCCCTTGCAGTAGAAACACTGAAGTTTATCATTTCCCCGACATTTGGCAACATAACCATACCAGAAGAGGAGAAGTTCGTCCTAATGTGAGCTTAGGTAGCTAGTCGTTGCTCTTCACGCAAAAGTTCACCCGAATACACATCAAACGAAGGAATCAAAGCACAATTCAATAAACTCGCTTGAATTACCTCAAATTCGGGTCGTAATTTCATAAGAAACTGATCACACTTACTAACAGCCTAAACCTCCTAAAGCGTTGATAAGGCTGTGGCAGGAACCGTAGCATAAACTAACCTGGGGTACTCACTCCACAAGCTCAGAAAATCGGAATAGTATTGCTCAATATTAAGGTTGCCCTGAGTGTAGTGGCAAATTCTAATTCCAACTAAAATCTCCGTGCATTATTGTCCTGATAATAAATGCGCTTTAAGTATTCCCACATCTCCTAAGATCCAAGAAATAATACAGGCATCCTTCGTTTCCCATGCAATTAGATCTTTTGCATCTTCTGGTGCATTTGAGGTCCCATCAATATGACCCCAAAATTCCTTCCCTTTCAAAAACATTTTGAATTGAAATTCCCATATTGAATAATTATTCCCCATAAATTTAACACAGAATGCTTCAACGGACATGATGTTATGTGGCCAGCACACGCCAAACAGTAGCCTACAAGTTGGAAATCCCAAAAAATAATCAAAGCCCACTAATTATTTGCCTAAGAAAATGTGGCCTAATTGCAAATCAATTCCACAAGCCTACAACAGGGTCTAGCAGCCACACAACCCACCAACAATTGTGGCCCAATTACACAATAAGTATGGCTCAATTGCAAATTAACTCCACAACCCACGTTCACCTCGCCACACAACGTCCAGGGAAATTGTCGCCAGCAAACGCACCAAATCAGCCAATCGAAGATGAGCCCACAAAATTTTTGTCGACCACCAAGGAATGTCGAAAGCACTTCGAGTACCCACACGATCTACCAGTCACGAACAGAGAAGGAAACTAGTGAGTCCTAAAATGGAAAACGCCCACACGATGGCACTGTATTTGCGTCGGTCAAGGACAGAAATTGCCGGAGTCGCGCAGACCGCCCTCAAAGATGTTGGGACTCATGTCGAACACCTACGATGTTAGAGATGCCTGATAGAATTCCGACGACAAAGAAAAATAAAAGTTCAGCTCCGGTTTCTATCGGTATGGCTCTGATAACATGTAAACAATTTGGCTGAATGAATCTTCATTAAAGTTACCTGCCATTTTGTAGTTACATTCTATCTAAGTATGGTAATTCTATATATGGTACAATTCTATATACAAAAATATTCTTGTGATCTTCGGAATCGTCTTCGTAATCTTCTCAAATCAATCTTGTTAACATAATTTCACATAAATGCTAAGGCTGCTGCTTGCTTCAATATATAAACTTTAATAGATATGCGGTGGAATTGGGATTAATTGTTTACTTGATTATACTTTGCTTGTAATTGACAACACTGGTTCTCTAAGTGGCATCTCTTTTGCTCTAATGTTCTATTTCCTTTCAATCAAAAATAATTTTGGTTGTTTTTGAAGCAGCTTGTAATCCTTTAAGATATTTATTATCATCTGGCAATGACCTGCCATTTTCTGCTGATATTGTTAAAACTTTTCTATATAAAGGTCGGGCCTGGATCCATTCTAAGAGGTCCCTTGGAAAATTCGAGTGACAATTACATGTAAGTGCTGACTTGGTAGCACTTTATGCTCATACTGCACTCGTTTCTGAATTGTCCTATTTGACAATGTAGGTCACCGAAGCTCTACTGTGAACAGAAGGATTGCCCTATTGAACTGCTTCATCCACCTGAGGATTGCAATGTGAATGCTTCATTGTCCTTCACTCTTCAGGTGTTCTAATACTCAGAGTTAACACTTTGAGAAGTTTCTTTTGTTATAAGTTATTTCATACCAGTCAGAGTAGGATATGTTTTGGATACCTTTGATCCCTCTTGCCCTTTCTGGCGGAAGGATTCAACTTCTTTTCTTGTGCAGATTTGTCGAGTTGAAGATATTATAGTTGAAGGCTTCTTAGAAGGATCCGTTATACATTTTCACTGGGTGAGAACTGTGGTTGTAAAATCTTCTGGAGCAATAAGTGCATCTGGACTGGGTATGATTTTTCCCCTACTAGAAGATATTTTGTCTTATTATGGAACAACAGTGTAGGTATTACGAGTTATGGATGTAACTTCAGTTATTTTAGTCATTAATATCCTTACATATCAAAAGATAGTATAATTGTTTTCTTTATTCCAAAAAGCCTTCCCCAGCATTATTCCTCCAGTTCTACAAGTTATGATAAGGGTTTAGAAACCAGAATTTGGAATCTTGACTTGGCTCACGTACAGGCTGCACTGGTGGGTTAGGACATGGAGAACATCTGCCTCATGGTGTTGGCAGTGGTGCTGGACATGGTGGTAGAGGTGGGGATGCATACAATGATGGAAGTTACATCAAGGGTGGTATTACGTACGGTAATGCTGAGTTGCCTTGTGAACTTGGTAGTGGAAGTGGAAATGAGAGTCTGCCAGGTGCTACTGCTGGTGGTGGTATTATTGGTAAGCTATGAGAGATGATTTCAGAATGTAGATATGTTAATGTTTATAATTCTAAGTCAAGGCTGGAGAAATGAACTCTAATTTTCAAGTAAATACACATCAGCATCCTAACATTAACATATTGGCTCCACATGCACGTCTATGTAATATCTGAGTTCAACAACCCAAAGTTCGTGTTTTATTTTAGTCAGCCAAATACACTCTTTCACCTTCTGTTGCTTTTAAACTTGTGTTATTCATCTCATTCAGATGTTTGGCCTTTTTTTGTTACTAAACCACAAATGTAGAACTTCTTTATTAGCATGTTTAGATAGGTGGTTGTACTTGGGACCTTCATTGCATTTCATATCATGGAGTTGGCTTCATTCCAATTTTCAAGTTCCTTAATTATGTCCTTTGAAACAGTTGAACAGGAGTTTCGAATACTAACGAAATCTTTTAATATTGGTTTTGTCCTGCAATAGACACTAAAAATTCTTAACTGAAAATACTAAATGAGGCTGATGGTTACTTTGTGCATGCATATGAGCAATTGGATGGCTTTTGCTAAAAGTTTTGGAAAAACTTAGTGTACTATTATTGAAGATCATAATAGTTCTGCTATATTGTTTCATAGAACTTTCTGTGGTTACAAGATCGATTTGTATACAAGATTTTAATAAAATTTTTGCTTCTCAATAACCCTCTTCATAGATTAATTTCCACATAGCTTCTGCTGATTTGGTCACTTTATTTCATAAATTCCTGAAACAGTGATGGGTTCACTGGAGCACTCATTGTCAAAATTGACATTGTATGGTGCACTTAGAGCTGATGGAGAGAATCCTGGAAAATATGTTCAAGGGCAGGATGATGGAGTAATTTCAGAAATTGGTCCTGGGGGTGGATCTGGTGGAACCGTTCTTCTGTTTGTCCATAGTTTGGTAATTGGTGATACTGGTACCATCTCAACTTCTGGAGGACACGGCAGCCATAATAGTGGTGGTGGTGGTGCTGGAAGAGTTCACTTCCATTGGTCAGATATTTTTATTGGAGAAGAATACCTGCCTGTGGCTCTTGTCCAAGGAACTATCAATCTCAGGTTTGTATCTAACCTATTATATGACTTCACAATTGTAAGTATTTATGCACTGAGTTCCGATGATTGTGACCTTACACCCTTCAGTAGCTATGGTTCAGCGATCTTGCTATTTCAATTTGTGGGGGGTGATGGCTTCAGCGAGGTTGAGGCAGAAATAGTCTTTCTGCTGTGGGTCATCTGTAATTTAAAAATAGTTTTAGGTTCTTTTCTTTGGTGGGGCATAGGGGTCTTCAATTTTCTCCTTTGTTTTTATATAATATGTATGTAGTTAATCCTATCCATTTTAGTATAATATATATGTATGCAATTATTGGGAAGTCGCCTGTTTAAATTGCTCGAGAGCATGCAGATGCACACCTCAAATGCCTCATATGAGAGATATTGAGAAAGTTCCAATTTGTTATTTTTTTTTTTTTTGAGTTTTCAAATTGTCAATGTGGGTGTGAAAAGATTAGGCAGATTCAGTGCAACATATTAGGAGGAAAATTCAATTATATCTCCTAGAAATCTGATGCCTACAATTAGAAGTAGTTATTTCCTATTTTGTAGCCTGATTTTCTGCGGTACATATGTACAGTTTCCACACTATGCTATATAAAATAGGCTTGTACATTTTTTAAAGGATTACCATGAATGAGGATTCAGAAAATATTTCTCCAATTCTGCATTCATGGTATGTGAACCCTGTTATTGTAATTAAAGAATTTGGGCCAACTTTATTGGTTGCGTGGAAAAATTTAGGGCTTAACAGAATAGGTGGGAAATCAAAATTATCACTTGCTAATTTGATGCCTTTGTTTAAATATAGTTGGTTCCTTTGTAGGCTTATTTCCCATTATGGATCTTTATGTTGACTATATTATATTATTATGAATAACTACTATTATTGAAGTGATTATTATGAATGAGAATTCTGAAAATGTTCTTTCCAATTCTGCATGCAGCTGGTTCAAGAACAACGTGCTTTATGTACATGTATACAACTTTTTTTTCCTACTCTGTTGTGTCAACAGAAAAATTTGCAAGTAAACACAAAAGAAGGAAGTGAACTACATACACGTTGACACTATAAGTTGATTTTAGAAATGATCATGAGCACAAGGGTTTTTTTTTTCCTACTCTGTTGTGTCAA